>CAUYPK010009093.1:0-65408 GCA_963574355.1 Loris lydekkerianus | reverse complement strand
TTCCCTGGATAGAGTACTGTAGAGTACTTTGATGTCACAACTCACAGCAACCTCAAACTCCTGGGCTCAAGCGATTCTCTTGTCTCAGCCTGTCAGTAGCTGGGACTATAGGCACCTGCAACCATGCCCAGCTATTTTTTTGTTTTTTTTTAGACCGAGTCTTACTTGGTCACCCTTGGTAGAGTTCCTTGGCATCTTAACTCACAGCAGCCTCAAACTCTTGGGTTCCAGCAATTCTCTTGCTTTAGTCTGTCAGGTAGCTGGGACTACAGATGACCACCACAACACGGGGCTGTTTTTTTCTATTCACCATCTCAACAAATCTTGCTCTAGCTCATGCTGGTTTTGAATCTTTGAGCTAAGGCAATCCGCCCTGCGTTGGCCTCTCTCAGTACTAGAATAACAGGGAGGAGCCATCTCACTATCTGGCCCTGAATAGATTGCTTTGGCGTTACAGCTCACAGCAATCTCAAATTCTTGGACTTAAGCTATTCTCTTGAATCAGCCTCCCAAGTAGCTGGGAGTATAGGCGCCTGCCACAACACCTGGCTATTTTTGGGTACAGTTGTCATTTTTGTTTAGTAGGCCTAGGCCGGGCTTGAATCCACTTGCCTTGGTGTATGTGGCTGGCACCCTACTCACTGAGCTATGGGCGCTGAGCCTGGTTTTAAACTTTCAATATTACAGCGTAGTATATTTTAAAATGATGGTAATGTTTATTATTTAGTGTTTTGGCATTGTGCTAAAAGACAATCCTTTTTGATAAGTTAATTATTTCCTACTAGAATTAATTTTCCTAGTATATCAAATCTTAATGATTTTATGTGTCTTGTTCAAAAACTTAACCCTTATAATTAAGATTTATATGTTTAAAAGAATATTTATGGCAGAAGTTTAAGAAATACAATAGGGTATATTGGGAATTCAAAGTATTGTTTTTATTATCACCTTAGTTCTTATGCCATAGATGCTAGGAGTCATACAGAATTAGTTCTCTTTTTTTTTTTTTTTTTTTTTTTTAAACAGAGTCTCACTTTGTCACCCTTGGTAGAGTGCCATGACATTACAGTTCACAGCAACCTCAAACTTTGGGCTCAAGCAATTCCCTTGCCCCAACCTGCCGAGTAGCTGGGAATACAGGCACCCTCCAGAATGCCCGGCTATTTTCATTATTTTTTTTGAGACAGAGCCTCAAGCTGTCACCCTAGGTAGAATGCCATGGCATCATGATAGCTCACAGCAACCCACAACTCCTGGGCTTCTCTTGCCTCGGCCTCCCAAGTTGCCCGCCACAACGCCCAGCTATTTTTTGGTTGTCATTGTTTGGGAGGCCCGGAACTTGGATTTGAACTTGCCAGCTCTGGTGTATGTGGCTGGCACCCTAGCCTCTTGAGCTATAGGTGCTAAGCCCTGGCTATCTTTTTTTTTTTTTTTTTTTTTTTCAGTTTTTGACCAGGGCCAGGTTTGAGCCCTCCACCCTCGGTATATGAGGCCGGTGCCCTATCTTTTGTCTTTACCGGGTGATATGTGTTGATTTTTGTCTATGAATTGATTGAAATAAGACAAATTTTCATTTGTCTTCCAAAAATAGTACCTCCAGATTTCTAAGTATCTGTTTCAAATACACGTTAGATTTTCCTCAGTTTTCTTGCGACTGTAACAGGGTATTGATATATTGATGGTATTAATAAAACTTAGTCGAGGGAGTGGTATTCTACTTGCAGACTTTGGGTGGGTTTTCTGGGTTTGTTTTGACTTTTCAAGAAACTAATTTTTTTCTCTCTTTTTTTTTCCACCCCCTCCCCCTTTAGCTTCAGCTTTAGCTGCAGCTGCCTCTGTCCAGCCACTTGCAACACAGTGTTTCCAGCTTTCTAACATGTTTAACCCTCAAACGTAAGTAACCTTTGGTCTGTTTCAAAAGTATATTGTGAAAGCTATAATATTCAACTTGTCTAAGCTAGCATTTAAGACCTTTTCCCAATTTTTCATAATCAAAACAGTCTAACGATTTTGATCCTTTTAAAATAATATTCATGCACATTGCTATTTCCTTAGGATGCATTTATATGGTGGTGTATTTCTAAGTTTTCAAGCTTTTGCTGTCAGTAGAGTGCTGTGACATCACAGCTCACAGCAACCTCAATCTCTTGGGCTTAAGTAGCTGGGACAGCTGGTGCCGTAACCACTGTGCGATGGGCGCCGAGCCATATTTATAAGTGGGGGAATTTTTTGGCAGTTTTTGGCTAGGGCCAGGTTTGAACCCACCACCCCTGGTATATGGGGCCAGTGCCCTAATCCTTTTAGTCATAGGCATGGCCCCATATTTCTAAGTTTTTAATGAAGGTTGTTACCCATATGGTAACATCAGTTTATCCTGTCTACGTTTTTATCCTTAGAATTTTTTTTTTTAAGGCAACATACCCCTATGTAGCCCAGGCTGGAGTCCAGTGGCCCTGTTGCCAACTTACTGCAGCTCAAATTCTTGGGGTTTAATAATCTTCCTGGGCTTGGTGCTTGTGGCTCAAGCGGCTGAGGTGCCAGCCACATACACCTGAGCTGGCGGGTTCAAATCCAGCCTGGGCCTGCCAGAAAACAATGATGGCTGCAACCAGAAAAAATAGCCAGGCGTTGTGGCCGGCGCCTGTAGTCTCTGCTACTTTGGAGTCAGAGGCAGAACAATCGCTTGAGCCCAGGATTTGGAGGTTGCTGTGAGCTGTGCTGCCACTGCACTCTACCCAGGGTGACAGCTTGAGGCTCTGTCTAAATTAATAAATAAATAAATAAATAAATAAATAAATAAATAAATAAGTCAGTCAATCAATCAATCAATCAATCAATCCATCTTCCTGCCTCCTCCTCCCCAGTAGCTGGGACTATAGACATATGCCACCACTTCGTACTAATTTTCTACTATTATTAGAGAGGGGGTCTTCAGTAGTCAGGCTGGTCTTAAACTCCTGACTTCATGGAATCCTCCCACATCATTCTCACAAAGTTCTGGCAAGACAGGTGCCAGCCACTGTACTCAGCCAACTTGGAAATTCCTATCTTTGTTGGTGTAAGATTAGAAAAGTTCTTTTATTTTCCTGAGACAGTTTCACTATGTTTCCCTGGGTGGATTGTCCTGGAATCATAGTTCCAGCAACATCAAACTCTTAGGCTCAAGTCATCCTATTGCCTCAGCCTCCCAAGTAGCTGGAATTACAGTTATCCACCAGGATGCCCAGCTAGTTTTTCTATTTTTAGTAGAGACCAGGTCTCACTCATGATCAGGCTAGTCTCAAACTCCTGAGCTCAAGGAATCTGCTAGCCTTGGCTTCCCAGAGTGCTAGGATTACAGATGTGAGGCATTGAACTGGCCTACTCAACCTATCTTACAGGAAATTCTTGTCAAATGTATCCATTCACTGAACACATTTTCATGAAGATATTCTTCTTAGCAGCATTTTAAGAAATGTTCAATTTGTTGACGATTTTTTTTTTTTTTTTTTTAGACAGTCTTACTCTGTCACCCTCAGTAGAGTGCTGTTGCATTACAGCTCACAGCATCCTCAAACCCTTGGGGTTTTAAGTGATTCTCTTGCCTCAGCCTCCTTAGTATCTGGGATTACAGGTGCCTGCCACATCGCCTGGCTATTTTTTGTTGCAGTTTGGCTGGGGATGGTTTTGAACCCACCACATCAATATATGGGGCCGGTGCCCTATCCACTGAGCAGCAGGTGCTGCCCCATAGATCTTGTTTCTAATATACTAAATTGAGTATGAATGTGGGGTTTTTTCCTATTATTTTGATAAATTATATGTCATACAATAACTTTACAACATATTTAGCATTTTCTATGAAATGGTGATAAACAGTCAGTTATCATTTGAAAGATAGTAAAACATTTCATTACAATTCCTAAGCTAGGTTAGAGACAATTTTATTATTTGAGACAGAGGCTCACTTTGTTGCCCTTTGTAGAGTTCTGTGTGATCACAGCAGCCTCAAGCTCTTGGGCTCAAGCAATTATTTTGCCTTAGCCTCCCAAGTAGCTGGGACTACAGGCACCTAGCACAGCTCTCGGCTATGGTGTTTTTTTGTTATTTGGTTTTGTTTGTTTTTTTAAAGAGATGAGGTCTCGTTCTGACTCAGGCTGGTCTCAAACTCCTTATGTCATGCAATCCACCTGTCTTGGCCTCCCAGAGTCGTAGGATTATAGGCATGAGCCAAACATTTGGCCCTTACTCTGTTTTATTTTTTAATAGACAGGGGCTATGTTTTCCACGGGTGGAGTGGAGGTGCTTTGCTACTAGTTTTTGTAGAGGAAGGTTCTCAGTGTTCTCCAGGATGGTCTGGAACTCCTGGCCTTGATGTGACCTCCTTCTTCTTGGCCTTCCAGTGGGTTTTTGTTTGTTTTTTTTTTTTTTCCTTTCCTTGAGACAGTCTCACTCTATCTCCCTAAGTAGAGTGCCATGGTATTGTAGTTCACAGCAACCTTAAACTTTTCGGCTTAACCAATTCTATTGCTCCAGCGTTCTGAGTAGCTGGGAGTACAGACAATGCCAGAATGCCTGGCTTGTTTTTTTAGTTTAGTAGAGATTAGCTCTTCCTCAGTCTGATCTGGAACTCCTCTGAGGTAAGTCAGTCCTGCCACCTTGCTCGGCCCCAGTGTTTTTTATATGCCTTTCTCTTCTCAAGGTTTTACAATCACGTTTTTATTTTTTTGAAGTGAATATATGCAGTTTAGAAAGCTCGAAAATGCAGGATGCAAATAACAAAGTCACCTACCATCACAAGCAGTTTATAGTTTGACATGTCCTTCTCGATCCAAAGGGTATATGTACAACATCCAGTTTTCTGGGATTGAGATTGCACATTATCAAAAATTCTAAAGCTCTATGAGTATTTTGTTAATCAAGAATACACTATAGCTTGTCCAGTTGTTGGGAAGGAGTCTAATCCTGCTTTTCTTGGAATTGAAAACTTTATAGAAGACAAAAATGGCAACAAGCCTCTAGGTAAAAGTATTGACGGAGTTCTGATTAAAATACTGCATTCTCTTAATGCTCAGTTTAACACGAAACATAAAGCAAGAAAGTACACTAAGTGTAATGTTTTTCTTTTATTTATTTATTAGGGATAGTGTCTCGGAAGGGTGCTGTGCCATCACAGCTCATAGCAACCTCCAGCTCTTGAGCTTTAGCGATTCTCTTGGCTCAGCCTCCCATGTAGCTGGGACTACAAGTACCTCCTACAAACGCCTAGTTATTTTTTTTTTGCAGTTTGGCCAGGGCCAGGTTCAAATCCACCACCCTCGGTATATTGGGCCGGCGCCCTTCTTATTGAGCCACAGGCGCCACCCTGTGTTTTTTGTTTTTTTTTCCCCCTCTCACACCAAGTCTCAGTTTGTTGCCCTAGGTACAATGGCAGTGGCCTGGCTTCTCAGTTGGTGGCAATGTCAAAGTCTCGGGCTTAAGTGATTTTTTTTTTTTTTTTTTTTTTTTGAGACAGAATCTCACTATGTTGTCCTCTATAGAGTGCTTTGGTATAACAGCTTACAGCAACCTCAAACTCTGGGGCATAAGTGATGCTTTTGCCTCAGCCTCCCAAGTAGCTGGGACTATGGGCACCCATCACAATGCCCGGGTATTTTTTAATTTAATTTATTTATTTTGTAGAGACAGAGTTTCACTTTATTGCCCTTGGTAGAGTGCTATGGCATCACACAGCTCACAGCAACCTCCAACTCTGGGCCTAGGTGATTCTGTTGAGCTAAACTTCCCTAATAGCTGGGTCTACAGGTGCCCTGCAAAATGCCCTGCTATTTTTTGTTGTTGTTGCAGTTTGGTCCGGTCTGGGTTTCAACCTGCCACCTTCGGTATATGGGGCTGGCCCCCTACCACTTAGTCACAAATGCTGCTCCTACTATTTTCTTTTTGTTTGTTGTTGTAGTTGGTTGTAGTTTAGTTGTAGTTGGCCTGGGCTGGATTCAAACCCGTCAGCTCCAGTGTATCTCTCCTTTCATGCTTCCTTCTGACCCTTTGCTGCCAACCTAATGAAAAACTCTTTTTGGTTATTGCAGTTTGGCTGGGGCCAGGTTTGAACCTGCCACACTGGGCATATGGGGCTGGTGCCCTACCAGCTGAGCCACAGGCACCACCCACAACTCTTATTCTTATCTTTTTTTTTTTTTCAAGACCACGTCTTAATATGTTGCCCTCTGTAGAGTACCATCTTTTATCTCCCAAATAGCTGGGTGTACAGGTGCCTACTATAACGCCTGGCTCTGTGGTTTTTGTTTGTTTGTTTGTTTGTTTGTTTTTGAGACGAGGTCTCACTCTCGCTCAGGCTGGTCTCGCCTCCCAGAGTGATAGGATTACAGGTGTGAGCCACCAGGCCTCGTATAAGTGTAACAGTTCTAAGATAATTATCAAATGTATACCATTAAAATATTAGCAAGAACATATGTTTCCATTGAATTACTTAATATATATTTTTATAGTATAACCAGAAAGGATGCATATACTTCAGTGGCAGTGGCTACCGTCAACATGTAATGTTAACAGACCTGCCCCCATCTCTCTTTATTTTTCTTTCTTTCTCTAACCCTCTCCTCCCCCCCAAGTCTCAAGCTTTCTCCTTGGATTGAGGCTTTATCATATCTCATTGCAAACTCCAAGTCTTGAGCTCAAGCCATTTGTATTTTTTTTGGTAGAGACAGGGTCTTGCTCTTGCTCAGGCTGGTCTAGAATCTGTCCCCAACCTCCCACAGACTGCTAGGATTACAGATGTTAGCCACCGCACCTGGCCACACATCTCTCCTTTCATGCTTCCTTCTGACCCTTTGCTGCCTACCTAATGAATAACTCTTATTTTTATCTTTTTTTTTTTTTTTCCAAGACTACGTCTTAATATATTGCCCTCTATAGAGTACCATTGTGTCATACCTCACAGGAATCTCAAACTCTTGGACTTAAGCCATTCTCTAGCTTCAGCCTCTCAAGCAGCTGGGACTATAGGCAACTGCCACAATGCCTGTCTATTGTTTGTTGTTCTTGTCATCATTTTTAGTAGGCCTGAGCCAGGTTTGATCCCGCCAGCACTGTGTATGTGGCTGGTGCCCTAACTGCCGAGCTACAAGCGCTGTTCTGACCAAGTCTTAATATATGCAGCTCAGAGGTGATTTTACAAGTCCTTGTCCTGGCTTGGTGCCTGTTGCACAGTGGTTATGGTGTTGGTGACGTACACCAACGCTGACGGATTTGAATCCCGCCTGGGTCGATGATAACTGCAACAAAACAATAGCTGGACTCAGGTCGGGCACGGTGGCTCATGCCTGTAATCCCAGCACTTGGGAGGCCGAGGCAGGTGGATTGCCTGAGCTCACAGGTTTGAGACCAGCCTAAGCCAGAAGAGACCCTATCTCTAAAAATAGCCAGGTGTTGTAGTTGGTGCCTATATCCCAGCTACTTTGGAGGCTGAGGCAAGAGGATCACTTTAACCCCAGAATTTGAGGTTGCTGTGAGTTAAGATGCCACAGCACTCTACCGGGAGCGAGCAACTAGCTGGGCGTTATGGTGGTCACCTTTAGTCCCACCTCCTTGGGAGGCTGAGGTAAGAGAATCGCTTAAGCCCAAGAGTTTTTGAGGTTTCTGTGATGATGGCACTCTACTGATGGGGACATAATGAGTCTCAAGAGGAAAGAAAAGTCTCTGGCTCTGTGCCTGTGGCTCAAGTGGCTAAGGTGCCAACCACGTACACCTGAGCTGGTGGGTTCGAATCCAGCCCTGGCTCTCCAAGCAACAATGATGACTGCAACCAAAAAATAGCCGGGCGTTGTGGCAGGCGCCTGTAGTCTCAGCTACTTGGGAGGCAAAAGCAGGAGAATCACTTGAGCCCCAGGAGTTGTAGGTTGCTGTGAGCTATGAGGTCATAGCACTCTACCCAGGGTGACAGCTTGAGGCTCTGTGTCAAAAAAAAAGTCTTTGTCTAAGATACATCTTTACTATCAGTTGTAACAAAAAGATACAAAGTACTTAACTAGTTCTACTTTTTATTGTACAGTGTCACCTCCCTACACCTCCAAAGGTTTCTTGTTGTAATATATGAACTTTGTCCACAATAAACACACACACTTTGCTAAAAATGTATATCTAGAACTATGGAAACCTAAACCTGTCTTCTAGATATGGAGATACTGGCACAACATTTCCTGTTTTCCTCTTCCCCCAGTCTAGGGACTATGTATGGGACTAGGTGTAGCTCGAAGAAGTGGATTAGGATTAACAAGCCACTTCTAGAAGATAGATCTTCCTGAAAACTAACAAAAGGACATATTTTCACCAGTGCCATACCGTGATTAACTTTTTTAAATTCATGTATTTATTTTTTTGAGACAGCCTCAAGTTATCAGCCTGGGTCAAGTGCTGTGGCATCACAGCTCACAGCAACTTCAAACTCTTGGGCTTAGGCAATTCTCTTGCTTTATCCTCCCAAGTAGCTGCCACTACAGGTTCCTGCCACAGTGTGTGGCTGTTTTTTGGTTGTAGTTGCTGTTGTTTGGCAGGCGGGGGGAGTGTTTGAACTCCCAGCTCTGGTGTATGTGGCGGGTATATATGTATTATATCTTATTAGTTTGAATAGTATTTAAGAGAGCTTAATACTTTTCTTACAGAGAAGAAGAAGTTGGATGGGATACAGAGATTAAAGATGATGTGATTGAAGAATGTAATAAACATGGAGGCGTTATTCATATTTATGTTGACAAAAATTCAGCTCAGGTATTTGGATTTTTTCAACATTAGATTGTTGGTGTGTGTTATGGTCACTGTCTTAGATTATATTATAGTGGTTTTTTCCTTAAGGACTCTTCAGGGTCTTGGCTAAATAGCCTCAAAGGAAAGATAAATTTTAGAAAACTATAGTCTTCTTGGATAATCCTGAGCCCATGTTGGATACAGCACCATTCTTACCTTTTCTTTCCTTTTGCTTTTAGGGCAATGTGTATGTGAAGTGCCCATCAATTGCTGCAGCTATTGCTGCTGTCAATGCATTGCATGGCAGGTGGTTTGCTGGTGAGTTTTAGGTTTTTTTGAGTAATTGTTATTACATCTCTAAAAGTAAGTCAAGATGATAAACATATCTGTTTCTTTCAACAGGTAAAATGATAACAGCAGCATATGTACCTCTTCCAACTTACCACAACCTCTTTCCTGATTCTATGACAGCTACACAACTACTGGTTCCAAGTAGACGATGAATGAAGATATAGTCCCTTATGTACATAGCTTTTTTTCTTTCTTGAGAATTCATCTTGAGTTATCTTTTATTTAGATAAAAATAAAAAGGCAAGGGTCTACTGTCATTTGTATACAATTCCTGTTACCTTGAAAAAATAAAAATGTTAACAGGAATGCAGTGTGCTCATTCTCCCTAACTAGCAAATCCCACTGTATACAAAGCTGTTCTCTTGTTCTGCCTTTTAAATTGTTCATGTAGAAAAATTACATTAGGGACCTATAGGAATAGCTGTAGGGGAACAAATGTGCTTTCTGTAAAAAGGCAGACCAGGGGTGTAATGATGTTTTTAAATGTTTAACTTTTTACACAGCAGTTACATTTCACATTTCACTAATGTTGATATTTGGCTAATGGTTTAGCAGAGATTTCTGCAACACATTTAGTGTATGACAATTCAAGACAGCTAAAGGGCTGTTTGTTTAGCATCTCATCTTGCATTTTGATCAATTGGCAAGAAAGGGAGATCTCAAAATTAAAATATTTCTTGATGGTATCTTTTCAATTAATGTATCTTTAAAAGTTTCTTTGTAAATAGTACGCATTCTGGTGTGTCTTAAGATTCCAAACAAAATGATCCCTGCATTTCCTGAAGATGTTTAGTGACAGTCTGGTAAGCAAAACAGTCTGAGCGAGAAGTAGGAAATGCAGAAATAGGTTTTGTCTGGTTGCATATAATCTTTGCTCTTTTTAAGCTCTGTGAGCTCTGAAATATATTTTTGGGTTACTTCAGTGTGTTTGACAAGACAGCTTGATATTTCTATCAAACAAAATGACTTTCATATTGCAACAATCTTTGTAAGAACCACTCAAATAAAATTCTCTTAAAAAGCCCATAAGAAATCTTCATTTTTCAAATGTTTTAAAGTCATAGAATCTTGAGGATAGAATGTTAGTTTCTTTGACTATTAGTTATTAGTACTTACTTTTTAAGGAAAACCTTAGTGTGCACACAGTCTGGTGAAATTCTTGCCCTCCTCCAATTGTTCCTCAGTCCTTCATATCTTTATGTCCTAGCACTATAACTTTTAGGGCAATAAATGAAGACAGAGGGGTTTACCAGAAAAAAAACCAAGCACATTTATTTACTCAGCATTTTAACCTGGGCATCTTTGTGGGAAAATGTTTCACTATTTAAAAAGACATACTGCAAAAAATGCCTTAATTACAAAGTGGTTTTCCAAATTGATGTATCTATATTTTAAGGGATTTTGACATTTCATACTCATTGGATAGGGTGTCTTTACTTACACTGTTTCTTCAATGTTTCTTTAGTGGTCAGTTCTTTGGAGTAGGTAATGTTGCTCCTTAATGGAGTAGTATTTATCTTCATACACTGATCTCACTTTTGTTTACATGGCCGCATAAGTTGATAGGCTTATTTAGGTACCAAATCATTAATCTGAGTGGGTATCCCATTTTTTTATCAGCCCTCTGGATTTTTTTTGTTTTGGGGGGTGGGAACAGAATGTCACTTCGTTGCCCTTAGTAGGGCGCCATGGCGTCGTAACTCATAGCAACCTCAAACTGTTGGGCTCAAGTGATTTCTCTTGTCTCAGCCTCCTGAATAGCTGGGACTATAGACCCTACAACGTCCAGCCGTTTTTAGAGATTGGGTCTTGCTTAGGCTGGTCTCGAATCTGTAAGCGATAGGCAACACACATTCCTTGCTTCACCTCCCAGAGTGGTAGGATTACAGGTGTAAGCCACCTGGCCTGGCCACAAATGATTCTTTACACAACCTCCTGAGTAGTTGGGACTACAGGTGCCTATTTTTAGAGGCTGGGTCTCGCTTTTGCCCTGATACGGAATTCTTGAGTTAAAGGGATTAAAGGGATCCACCTGCCTTGGCCTCCCAGCTAACCTATTTTCTTGAATTGCTTGACTTATTCAATATTGAGGAAAACATCAAAGCTCAAATTAACTTTTTCTTTTTTTTGAGACAGCCTCAAGCTATCGCCCTGGGTAGAGTACCATCGATATAGCTCACAGCAACCTCCAGCTCCTGGGCTTAAGGGATTCTCTTGCCTCAGCCTCCCAAGTAGCTGGACTACAGGCGTCCACCACAACACCCCGTTACTTGTTGGTTGCAGTTGTCCTTGTTGAGCAGGCCTGGGCCGGGCTGGAATCTGCCAGCTGTGTAGCTAACTAAACCTGCCGCTTTAGCTACAGGCGTTGAGCCATCAACTTAACTTTTTTAACATCAGCTAGCATTTTGGGGACAGGAACAGAAATTCTGTCAAGTTTGATGTTTTTGCTTTGCAAAGCATTTTGTGGTATCTTTGCATTAATACGTTTTTCCCCCTTGTGCCAAATCTACCAAGCTTGTTTTGTCATTAAGAGGAATTGAACCAGCAAGTGTGGTGTGACCTGTAATTGCTAAAACAGGTGGCCAAAATTTGCCTGTCACAGGTTTGGTTTTTTTGAGGGGGGGTCACTTTTAAACTTAGTTTATAAATGATTAAAGGAAACGGTGTTAAGTGGAGTGATGAAATACATAAAAGATGGTTCAAGCGGCTATTCTAAGTGAAATATATTTTGAGACAGTCTCACTTTGTTGCTCTCAGTAGAGTTGTCATAGCTCACAGCAACCTCAAACTCTTGGGCTCAAAGAATTCTCTTGCCTCAGCCTCTGGAGTAGCTGGGACTACAGGCGCCCACTACAACGCCTGGCTATTTTTACTGACAGGGATTTCACTCTTGCTCAGGGTGGTCTCAAACTCTCCAGCTCAGGCAGTCCACCCGCCTTGGCCACCCAGATTGATAAGATTAAGGGCATGTGCCACTGTGCCTGTCAAGTGAAATTTCTTTAGGTCATCAGCTCCTGAGATACTATAGTTAATCTGGTAGTGTTCTTAATTTTCTGTGCATCTCAGTATCTCAAATGTTAAGTTTTTTCTTTGAGACAGAGTCACTATGTCACCCTTGATAGAGTGTCGTGGAGTTCTAGCTCACAACAACCACAAACTCAGGCAATTCTCTTGCCTCAGCCTGCCGAGTAGTGGGGACTACAGGTATCTGGCATAACACCTGGCTATTTTTTGTTGTAGTTTTTGTTTAGCTGGGCGGGCCGGGTTTAAACCCACCACTCTCCGTGTATGTGGCTGGTGCTGTAACCAGTGTGCTATGGGCACCAACCCTCAAAATATCACCCTGGGTAGAGGGCTGTGGCATCACACCTCACAGGATCCTCCAACTCCTGGGCTAAGGTGAGTCTCTTTCCTCAGCCTCCCAAGTAGCTGGGACTACAGAAGCCTGCCACAACGCCTGGCCATTTTTTTGCTTGTAGCTGTGTTTGGCATTTTGGTTGTAGCTGACAGTGTCTGGGCACCTTAGCTACTTGAGCTGCAGGCACCCAGCCAACGTTAAGTTCTTAATACTACTGCAGGGGTAGTGGAGATCAGAAAATCCATTAAGGCCTATATTAGCAGTAAAGGACACTTTACTCCAATTTATGGAATCTCATGGAAGGCCAAGTATATCACATCATTAATGGTTGTTAAAAATTATCTGGTGGCTTGGTGCCTGTAGCTCAGTGGCTAGGGCGCCAGCCACATAGACCAGAGGTGGCAGGTTCAAACCCAGCCCCAACCTGCCAAACGATAACTTAGAACCGAAAAATATCCGGGCTTTGTGGCAGGCGCCTGTAGTCCTAGCTACTCAGGAGGGTGAGGCAAGAGAATCGCTTAAGCCCAAGAGTTGGAGGTTGCTGTGAGCTGTGACACAACAGCACTCTACCGAGGGTGACATAGACTCTTCTCTCAAAAAAAAAAAACTTATCTGGGATTTAAATAGTTAAACTAGAAAAGTTAAGCTGAGTGTGTTTCAGTGGGCCAATTCTGTTTCTGATAAGGCAGGTAGTTGTATCTGAAGAACAATCTCAGGATGAACAGCAATGATTGGAAATACGTTAAACCTCTGTGTAAATAAGTAAAACCTCTTTTAATGTTCAGGAAATCTGAGTATTTTTTGAATCTGTTTTTTCCTTTAACAGGGAGATAAGGCTTGGTGCCCATAGCTCAGTGGCTATGGCACTGGCCACATACACGAGGGCTGAGGGTGGTTCACACCCAGCCTGGGCCTGCCTACCAACAATGACAAGTACAACAGAAAAGTTTCCAGGTGTTGTGGCCGGTCCTTGTAGTCCCAGCTTCTTGGGAGGCAGGGGGGAGAGAATCATTTAAGTCCAAAACTTTGAGGTTGCTGTGAGCTGTTATGCCACTGCACTCTAATTAGACGGTGACATAGACTCTTAAAAAAAAGGGAGGGGAAGATAATTGTACTTAAGTTACAGGTTTTGGTTTATTCTATGCAAAGTACCAGGGACCTCACAATTGGAAATTTTTGGATTAACAAGCAGGTCTTGTCTAATAGCAACCCTATTTGTTAGCCCACCTCCTTTTAGTCACAGTGGTGTCCAACCTTGTTTTTTTTTCCCTGCCACACACTGGAATTATGAGTTGTTTTGGTCCACACATTAAATACACAACCAGTAATGCAAGGTGATCAACATAAGAAATGATTAATGTGACTTAGCCAGGCGGGTGCCTGTAGTCCCAGCTACTTGGGAGGCTGATGCAAGGGAATTGCTTAAGCCCAAAAGTTTGAGGTTGCTGTGAGCTATGACCCTACAGCACTCTACTGAAGGCGACATAGTGAGACTCTGTCTCCAAAAAAAAAATCTATGCATACTTCTCCAAATATCATGTGTGCTGCCGAACTGGCAGAAGATGTTTTGCCAAGCTGAATAGGTTGATGAGAACAAAATAATTAACTCTTATCAGACACTCAAGACTACTCAAAGAATTTGTTTTATTATATCATATGAGCTGGGATTGATGAGAAGATGTAGTGAACAGCCACTGCCATGGTTAGCATCGGATGCCCATCCCAATGGCCATGAATGTGCCAAACGTTCCGCCACTCTGCATCATGGTTTTCCCAATGCCGCCCATCAGCTCCCGACCCCGCATTCCGATCCTGAAGAGGAAACCAAGATGGGGCCATTTGGGAACAAAAACACAGGGAAGAGTATTAACTGCCCCCCTCTCCTAATGATGAGCACTCCGAATACGTTATTTGTCTGGATATTATCTTTTCCCACCTTAGTTGGGTAATAACAAGGAAAAGGATCCAACAGTTATCTAGGTCATTTTTTCTTTTGATAAATATATCAACTTGCAGTTTGTGGGAAGCAACAGATGCAAAGTAAAGTACATGGGCAGGGAAACCAGCTTTTAGGGCTGGTTTTGCCTGCAAGGTATGCATGTTTCCTTATCTTCTTGTTGGTTTTCCGGTGTTAATGATTTTGGAGTCAGGCCTCGGTAGAAGACCCATTCCCGCAATTTACAGTCTGTGTCAAATGTAAAATGGACATCCCAAGATGTACCAGATTTTTTTTTTTTTTTTTTTACACCAGTACAGTATTTAGCACGGTGGTTAATGTAAAGTTTTCAGTAAATTGTTAACAGTCTGGGAGAATGAAAGTAACAGCTTTTAGGCCGGGCACAGGTGGCTCACACCTGTAATCCCAGCACCCTGGGAGGTGGGGGCAAGTGCATCACCTGAGTCTGATCTCAGGAGTTTGAGAACAGCCTGACCAAGAGAGACCCCATCTCTAAAAATAGCCAGGCACTGTGGTGGGTGCCTGTAGTCCCAGCTACTACGGAGGCTGAGGCAAGAGAATCACTTGAGCCCCAGAGTTTGCAGACATCACAGCACTCTTCCAAGGCAGCAAGGAGAGACTGTCTCAAAAACAAACAAAAACCAGCCTTTAAATGTGAAAATGATCTTCAGAGTGTAATGTTTATCTGAAATATCTCTGCATCCTGTTCCCAGGATAGTAAACCGCTCAACAAATTTGTTTTGTTGTCCCCAGTTGGAAATAAAAATAACAGCAATATTACAAAGTTACTGAGCATTTAGTATGTGCCAGATAGTGTGCAAAGTCTGCTGATTACAGTTCTATAAGGTAGGTGTTAATTGTCTTCATACTACACCTAAGGAAACCCAGTATCTAACTTGCCTAAAGTCACACACAGAACAAGTAAGTAAAGAGCCTGAAGCTCTTTTAAACTCAGATTAAGCTGTGACGCTTCCAACCTGCCCTTGCGGACTGAAGGTGGTTAGGAAATGGGTCTCTTTCACTAGAGGACAAGCAGGGAAGCGGAAAAAAATCCGCTCAGTTCAGGGTCCCGGTCGACCAGGGTGTGGGTAGGAAGGTCCAGTACTCCCGCCCAGAGATCACCGCCCGACCCCCTCACCTGAGACAGGAAAAAGTCCCGAAGAGTGCTCCGGCCGCCATGCCTACGGCACAACCCATCACAAAGCCCATCTTCACGCGATCGAAGCAGCTTGGCTGAGATTGTCCGTAGGGACCCACGGCCACCGGCATCTGTAGGGTGCGAGGGATAGGGGAATGCGGGCCCTGCCGCCAGTTCGTGAGTCCAGCGGGGACAGTGACGGCGGGTGGGCAGGTACCCCACGGGTTCGGGGATCAGCGCATAGCCCTACTCCTCCACCCTCTCCGTATCCAGGCCCAGCGCGCCGCGGGGTTCAGACCGCCCCCACCTCACCTCGCTCGCGGCCTCGGTATCTCAGCTCTACGTCTCACGCGGAAATAGAGGAGGAGGGCGCTCGCGGCCCGAGAAATCCCTTCCGGAGCGCGAGGCAGTACTTCCGGGAGCCTCGGGCTGAACACTGCAGGCGCTTCGGGCGGTGGGCTCTGCCACCAGGACCATGCTGCTGCGAGCCGCTTGGAGGCGGGCGGCCTCGGCTGTGACTGCGGCTTCGGGGCCGAGGCCTGCGGCCCCTACTCGGGGGCTGCGCCTGCGCGGTACGCTCCCGCTCGCTGCCACCCCTTCGGAGGCGTGAGCCTTTCCCCCTTGGCTCTGCGACGCAACTGAGTATTGCGGAGCCTCCCTGTCCAGCTTTGCTGCCGAGAGCCTCTGACCTTTTCTCTTAGCCATTCTCAGGCAGCCCCCAACGGTAGACTCTGCCGCGCCCCCGCTCACATCCTGCCCCGTAGTGCCCCAGTCCCCCAGAATCTGGCAGGCTTCTCTTTCAGAGGTCTCCTGGCCAATATGGAGATGCTGATCGAGGGTCTCCAGCCTGTAAGCTCCGTAAGAGACCTCACCTACTCCTGTCCCAGTCGTCTTGTAAATAACTTTACCCTTGGATCCCTTCTGACTCCCAAGGAAACAATTTGAATTTTGCCCGGACGTCCACCTACAAGATCCTTCTGTCTGCCTATCTCTTCTCTCCTTTTGCAGCGTGCTCAGGTTCTCTGATATCTTGTTTCCTTTCCACTGAGGTTCGATCCCAGCATCCCTTTAACTTACTATCTTACTGAAAGGTTCTGGCATAGAACCGGGGTCAGGGTCCGCAAGAAAGGAGAGGAGGCCAGTCAAGGGACAAGGAAAGACTTAGAGAAGGGAAAAGGAAAACAGAGACTGACCAGGTGTCAGCTCAGCTCCTACAGTTGCAAAAGGCTTTTATTAGCCTCATCAGTATAGATGGAATGGGGCAGTGAGCCTGGAGTACCGCCTGGAGCTCTTCTCTAGTGGGGGTCAGGATATGGATTTATTCTTAGGATTATGGTTCATGAAGTGGGGTAGGATGTTTCCAGGAACTCCAGCCTTGAGGCAGTCCAGGAATCTGGGGAGGAGATTGCTGGTTTCTGACCTGATTTTCTAAAAGGCTATACTCCTGTCAGGGTTACCAGAATTCCTTTCCCACACTACCTCCGCCCACAACTGACCTGCTCCCTTGGATGCTCAGCATTCATAGTTGCATTATGTCTTACTTGGCTGCTACATTGCATTTTGTGTCAGTTGCAGACCATGCTCCCCAGTCGGCTGTTCCCTCAGATACAGCCACTGCTCCGGAGTCAGTGCTGCGACCACTTTATATGGATGTGCAAGCCACAACTCCTCTGGTAAGGATAGAGGGGCATTTTTCCCAAGGCTGTTTATAGGAAGTAAATGAGAGAAGTGACAACACATGGAAATGGCCAAGGGGAGTTAGGAGGCTTAAATTTTGTTCCACTCTGCAGAGTGGGCAACCTGCAGTCTCGGGGCCCCGTATGGCCTTTTGAAGGAATCCAGATTTTACAGAACAAGTCCTTTCATTAAAAGGGATACAGCAGGGCGGCGCCTGTGGCTCATTGGGTTGGGCTCCGGCCCCATGTACTGAGGGTGGTGGGTTCAAAACTGTCCCTGGCCAAATTGCAACAAAAAAATAGCCAGGTGCTGTGGCGGGCACCTGTAGTCCAAGCTGCTCATGAGGCTGAGGCAAGAGAATCGTCCAAGCCCGGGACTTGGAGGTTGCCATAAGCCGTGATGGCATGGCACTCTACTGAGGGTGATAAAGTGAGACTCTGTCTCTAAAAAAAAAAAAAAAAAAGGAAGGGATACAGCAGAGAAAGATGAAACTTTCTTGCCTCCTTTGGTGCTTAAAAAAGAACAATCTTGGCCTGGCACAGTGGCTCATGCCTGTAATCCTAGCACTCTGGGAGGCTGAGGCAGGTAGATTGCCTGAACTCACAGGTTCGAGACCAGCCTGAGCCAGAGCAAGACCCCCGTCTCTAAAAATAGCTGGGCATTGTAGTTCCAGCTACTCAGGAGTTTGAGACAAGAGAATCATTTGAGCCCAAGAGTTTATGGTTGCTGTGAGTTGTAACACCACTGCACTCTACTGAGGGCGACATAGTGAGACTCCGTCTCCAAGTAAATAAATAAATTAATTAAATAAAATGAAAAGGAACAATCTTGAAATTAGAAGGCTACAGGTTCCCTACCCCTCTGGTCAAGTCTCATTCAGTGCAAGCACTGTAGTAATAGTTAAAAGCATGGGCCCTGGAATTAGCTAGACTGCCACTTAATAACTATGTGCATTTGGGCCACTATTAAATGGGTCAAAAGATGTAAAGCAACCTGGCACATGATTAGCACTCTAATATTAATGCAAGTTCTCACCAATGTGTGAGAAGGAGCATTTACATATGCTCTGTCTTGTCCCAGCCACTTATAGATCATATTGCCTGGAAGGAATTGAAATACCTGCAGAAACACATCAGAGCAAGGCAATGTTTTTAGACTATTTGAGGGGATGGTAGAACAATATGAGTTAAGATAGGTTGGTAGTAGGAATGTATGAGGTAGATAATCTTGTTCATACCTGAGGGGATAGAAGAATGAGGCGTAAGCTAGATGGTATATGAAAGGTTGGAAGTGTGATAAAGCAGGGTAAGCAGGTCAGTAGGGATGGAGGAGGGCCTGAGTTGACTGTGGGATCAAGGAAAGTGACCTATTCTATTGTGCTCAGGACCCTCGGGTACTTGATGCCATGCTCCCTTACCTAGTCAACTATTATGGGAACCCACACTCCCGGACACATACTTATGGATGGGAGAGTGAGGCAGCCATGGAACATGCTCGTCAGGTTAGTACAGAAAACTCTGGGAGGTTCGTGGGTCGGTGGGTCTTGGGAGACATTTCCTTGGTAGGTGTGGGTGGAGATGTAAATGGTTTGGGGGTTCTTTCTGGAAGAGATTCTGTGAGCCATCTTAGAGTTTGGTGTGAGTTCATTGAGGTACTTGGATAGGAGAGGAAGTGGCTCTTAGTTCATTAACCAAGTCCATCTTAAGGCATTTAATTAGTTCCCACATTTACTAGCTAAATGATGTTGGGCAAATTATCTAACTTCTGTAAGCCTTAATTTCCCCACATTGGAAATGGAGATTGCAGTTGTTTCTACTCCTAGGGTTATTGAGAGATTAAATGCTGATGTTTGGGCTGGGCATGGTGGCTTATGCCTGTAATCCCAGCACTTGGAGGCTGAGGTGGGTGGATTGCCTGATCTCACAGGTTCAAGACCTGAGCCAGACTGAGACCTCATCTCTAAAAATAGCCGGGCGTTGTAGTGGGTGCCTGTAGTCTCAGCTACTTGGGAGACTGAGGCAAGAGAATCTCTTAAGCCCAAGAGTTTGAGGTTGCTATGAGCTATGACACTACGGCACTCTACCAAGGGTGACAAAGTGAGAATCTGTCTCAAAAATAAATTAATTAAATAAAATAAATGATGATGTTTATTAACGTAATACCCATAGATAGTAAGAGCACAATAAGGTCATTAACAAAATCCCAATAATACTATAATAATTATTTTGTATGAGGGTAGATAGGAGTCTAGGATCTGAGATATTACTGGATCTATTTTCTGATATTAGTAGATGTAGAGCTTTTTCCTGGGCAGTTTAGTCGAATGTGGTTGAGCTCTTCTTGTTCCAGAGCTGTCCCAACTGTGTATGCAACCCCATTCCTGCCTGGGGAATTGATGTCATGTATCTGTTTCTTGGCTTGCAGCAAGTAGCATCTCTGATTGGGGCTGATCCTCGTGAGATCATTTTCACTAGCGGTGCCACTGAATCCAACAACATAGCGATTAAGGTAAGTGAAGGGAACTAGAGGGTATATTTGAGTTTTCCTCACTTTACAATTTGGACTCAGGTATGTATTTCCTAGCCTCACACCCCACCCTATTGTGAAGAGAAAACACACACTCTTTCTGATTTGTTGCTTCCATCAAACCTTTGGAAGTTACTCTATCTTAAGTCTTTATTTCTGTTGGTGTGAGTTCATTGAGGTACTTGGATAGGAGAGGAGGTTGCTCTCAGTCCATTTACCATTTGGTTTTTTGCATGGCAGCTGCTTCAGACAGTCTAAAATGGTGACCAAATGTCATCATTCTTTCGATTTAGTAACAGTGAATTTTACCCTTACATACTTGATCTTAGTGCTGCCTTTCTTTCAGTCTTCCCTTAGCTTTCTGATCCTATCTGTTTAATGACAAGTTCCTCACATTTCTTTTCCATTTTTTTTTTTTTGAGACAGTTTCACTCTGTTGCCCTAGGTAGAGTGCTATGACACCATAGCTAATAGCAACCTCAAACTCTTGGGCTTGAGCAAACCTCTTGAGTCAGCCTCCAGAGTAGCTGGGACTATAACACCCACCACTAGACCTGACTAGTTTGTTCTGTTTTTATTTTTATTTTTTTTTTATTTTTTTTTTTTTTTTACTTTTTTTGCATTATTATTATTATTAGTAGTAGTAGTATTTTATTATTATTATAGATAAAAATATGCACCATAGATGTGGCCCAACCCATCACCCTCCCTCCACCCAAACCTCCCCCCTCCCTTCCCCTTCAAGGCTATAACCCAACTATACCACAAGACTATAAGGAGAGGACCATTTTCTACATTCTTTTACTGTTCTACTTCCCTGCTCCAGACTTGCCTAGAGAGCCCCTCTGAAAGATAGTAGGTTGTTTACATTTGTTTATATATGTGAGAATCTCAAGACATAATTGAATGTAAATCAAAACCTCCCAAGATAGTAGTCTTGCTTTACTGATTTAAAAGGACCTTGGTACTAGAGAGTCCCTGTGAGTTACTTTGCTCTCTCCAGCACTGTTAGCATATAATATTTTGCCTCAGTTTGATCTACATTTTTAGGGACCAAAAATAACTTTATTTTCACTCTTCTGTGTTTTTTTCAATAGTGGAATGTTGGAGTTTTTGTCTTAGCACTCCTTATGGCACAAGTACTCAAAGAGAGATATAGTCTATAAAATAAAATATAAAATATAGCTTAGAGCAGCGGTTCTCAACCTGTGGGTCACAACTCACAGGAACTGTGCAGCATTAGGAAGGTTGAGAACCCCTGGCTTAGGATCATCAGGTATTTGTTTTGTTATGGTCATGATGGCCTATCCAAGCCAGTTTTAGTTTAATATCAAGATGCATTAACACATTTCTTATGTTGTTGGATCCATGGGTCACATTAGTCACTTTTGGGAGTGTCTGAGGTTTATATTTTTATGATAATTATTCATGTTATATAAAATCACTCTTTACAATCTTACGTCTAATCCATGGTAAGTGCAACAAGGACCTATTTTCTCTAAGACAGTCCTAATACTAAATGCAGTAGAACCTCCATAGTTGACCACCTGCCTACGTTGATCACCTCCTTAAGTTGACCTAATTTTCATAGACCGGACATGTACCACATGCAGTTATCAGGACAGCAGGTCTGGGTCCTTATGTTGACCACCTCTGTATGTTGGCCAGTTTGTTACAGTCCCTTGGGTGGTCAACTTACAGAGGTTATACTATTTTCAAACTCTGTATTATAATGTCAACCTACACATGACAAGTTTTTCTCTGAAAAATATAATTAAAAAGTCAATATATGACTTAAAAATTACAGACTTAGTACCTTGAGAACAGCCCTTTGCCTATTCCTTGTCCTGCTCTTGGGAACTATTAGGATGGTGACGTCCAGAGGTTGGCAAAGGTCTTACCCCTGAAGGTTTTAAGAAGCAGCTCTTACTCTGTAAGTGACAGCATCTGTTTCCTGATTCTGCAAGGAAAGAGCCTCCCTGCCTTGGTTTCAAGGCTTTCTTATCTCTCAGACATGTGTCTGCTGCTCCTGTAGTAATTTTTCTGTAACCTGGAATTCACCTCTGGTTTTACCTAATCTCTCATGGCTCTTACCCAGCTACACTCTCCCATTTTAAATTATTAAGCTTTTTCTAGCCTCATTATCCTGGCTCTGCTGATCCGAGCTTTCAGCCTTCATTACCAGTCGAGTCCTTACCTGTGACTCAGCCCACCACCAACTGCTCCCAATTTCTCCTCCATTCTGGTTCCCACTCACAGACTTTCTCATGGTCTCTCTGTCCAGCTCACTTACCCATTTCCTTCCTTATAGCTTCTGTACTAAATTTTGGTGTTCTCTTCCCTGACATTTTGCCAATATTTCTCTAATGAATTTCCAACCATTGAAACTACATTTAACAGCAGCAGAGGTCTACTAAGAATGATTCTTTCAGAAGAAATATATGAGGTCAGTTAAGGTTGTAGACTCTTCCTAGAAAATGTGCTGCAGACCTCATTGCTGAACATCAGGGCAGTCACCTGTGACTGCTCCACTTGGGGCGCTAGGCACAGACACCAACTAGTGTCAAGTATACCCTTCAAAGCAATTTTGGAACTCTTTTTCTGGAATGGCCATCAGAGTTGTCATTGTAAGAGGTCTAACAGTGAAGTTTGCAAACTCATAATAGAAAAAGTGCTACATACCTCATTGCTGAATATCACTCCAGTCACCTCTGAAGTTCTCCCTGTGGCCATCTGGTCACTGTAGTGATGTTCAGCAATGAGGTATGTAGCACTTTTTCTAGAAGGACTTCACGAACTTAATTGTCCAATGTGGGAAGAATATTGACATTGAATTTTGAGAGTTCAGCTTCAAAAACTGGATGTTGCACATGAATATATTAAGCTTTTGTTTCCCCCACACACACACAAAAAATTGTTTTAATTTATTCTTTATTTTTTTTAAATCATGTTGGCACAAAGACTAGTAGTAAAGTTAATCATTGAACTGACTTGAGGGCCTTTCTTGTCCAATTTTCTTCCGGCAACTTTACCTATCATCCAATCTCCAAAAAATATACATGCAGCATAACCAGGAATCTGGTATGAGTATTTAGAAACTATCAAATGTTGGACCAAATTATTACCCAGCAATAATACTGCAAGTACTTTCCAACTTTTCTATTTATTCCTATGTCCATATATTACTTGTTCTAATATTTTTTATTTCCCAGCAATACCTATTCTGGCCTGTAGATCATACCAAAACCACCGTGGTCATCCAGGAGGTATCTGTCAACATGCAAAGTGACCACAGAAACAAATATGCCATTTCCAGTAAGATGAGTCACTCAAAACAGCAAGAAAGCAAACTGCCCACAATCAATGAGGAAATGAAACAAATCACCTGGCCTAACTAGTAGTCTGATCTATACACTGGTTTCATTTGAAATACATGTTTTTCACCAGGGCTCTCTCCGGAGGGCTAGAGATATAATTACAGGAGATACTAATATATACGTGGTAGTTAAAATCATGGAGTTGGATAATATTTCTTTTTTTTCGTTTAATCATAACTGTGCACATGTTTTCATAGATACTATTTCTAAGAGATGCTCACTATATGTCATTAAAATAAAAGTCAGTGTTGGGTTGGTAGGAGATAAGTTAGAAATAGTCAGGGTCTTTTATAGTCTCCCTAAAGTTACATCACTTTCTCCTGCTAGGAGCCAACGTTTGAAGTAAAAAAATCTTTCTCTGGTGCATGCACACACACTGACAAACTACACCAACCACTTGAATTACTTGCACATATAGAAAAGTACAGCATATTTGTACAAAACTGTTGAGGAGAGAGGCAAAGCCAAGCCACTATAAATATGGGTGGAGTTTAAAATAAGAATTTGGCAAAATCCCTGTGGGGCTCATGCTTGAAATTTTTGGATATATGAGAACAAAAGATAAATATTCTTAAATTTTATGGCTCTTTTGTATAAAAATGTATTTACTTTATATACTTTTATACAAAACACGCATACACACATGCACAAAACTGTACAACTGTGTTCTTAGCTGAATGTAGGCATTTCATGGTGTTAGCCTTTAGTAAAATTGCAATGTGTTTAAAATGTGTCCCTGGGACTTCAAAAGACAGAGCTGATTTCTTGGAACTCATGTAATCCAAATACTAATTTTACAGATGAGGAAACTAAGAATCAATAAAATGAAATGATATCTCAAATCTCACAAAGACAATGATTCTTCCTCAATCCCTGTGACATTTTCTTCTTGATGACAGGAAGCAGCTGTCTTTTGAGATTTCCCCCAGGGTGAAGGCCATGTCTGATTTGCATATGTTCCTCTGGCCTGGAATGTTGGCTAATTTTAAAGTCCAGACTTGGTTTTCATAATGGAAAGATGCCAACAGCTTGCATTTTCTTCATGAATGTGATAGTATCTGCCATTTATGGAGCTTTAAACGTGCCAGTCCTTGTGCCAGACACTCGATTCACAGCACCACGTTTCATCCTTTAACAATTTTGCATATTGCATGTTGCTAGCCCCTTTTACAAAGGAGAACAATGAATCTGAGAAAATAGACACTGTGCCCCCGAAAATATACTGAGTCGTCAACTTAATTTCTAAGTCTTGTCTATGTGTCTTCCATTACTGGATTCTGTTACCAGAGTCCCTGGATAAAAGAGGAGGGACAGAGAGCCAAGCAGCAGTCAAAAGGTTGTCTATGCACAGTGCTCAGAGCAAACACTACGGCAGCCCACCTGGTGCACCTGCCCGGCCAGTGCTCATTTAGGAGAATGATGGGTACTGCTGTTCTGGCACCGCCAAACACGTGCCTGATGGAAAAGAGTAGGGAGACACTCCAAGACTCTCATAATACAATCACCAGGTTCAGTTGTGCCAGAGCAGACTTCAGTGTCCTTATTCTTCAACTTGACTGACTGGTACAACAAAATATCCTGCCAACAGGTTTGGTGATCTTATGAAAGACTAGATATCAATTTACTGCCTTATTGAAATTATATTGAAATCCTGATTTTGGTATCAAACCTAGTCCAGCATAATTTTTTTTTTTTGACAAATTCTCAAACCCAAAGAGATGAGGAAATATCACTCCCATACTGTCAGAAACAGTCGGAAAGCAGTAACATTTGGGGCGTCAGCAACTTCCCTGACTAGCAAGAGCCTTAAAAAGTGGATTCCACCTTAATAAATACCAGGTGTGGATTTTACACAGAATCTGGAAAGTAACAAAAAATAGGCGGGATCAGATCCAACGAGCTATTTTGCTTTGGGTAGAAGTTATAAATTTAAGTTTGCCAATATTCCAAATATATCCAAGGAAAAGAATGACGTTTGCCCTCAGCCTTCCCGCCAAAGATCAAGACTCCAAGTCCCGGCGAGAACACGATGCCAGTGGATGTGCTGGTTTCTGTCACTCCCTGTCCTAAAACCCTTCAGCTGTTACCCGTGGATCTCAGAATGAAATCCAAGTACTTCAGTGTGGACTTTGTGGCTCTCCCTTTTTGACCCTCTTCTTTATTTTTAGCCATGCCACTCATTCTACTCTCCGGCCACCGTCAGTTTCTTTTCTCTCCAAATTCTGTCTGCTCTCCAAGCCCCGTCCCATGCTCCCTCCTGCTGGAACATTCACTGCCATGCATATCCTTACGTTCCCATCTTTACCTCTGTAGTCACCTTTGGCTGGCTAGGTCTCGTCCATCCTCTAGTTCTCACTTGGACCTCATTTTCTCTAGAAGCTTTCTCTGACTCCCCAAGTCTGGGGTGTCTCCCCTTAAAGCCCTCGGCTTTCTCTATAACTATCATAGTCATTATAATAGCTTATTATGTGGTCTCTTTTGCCAGTTAGACCATAAGTTCTATAATGGCAAAGACATCTGGCCAATTAGCAGGTATTCGTTGAGTGTTCACAATATGCTAGACATTTGGGATACTGCAGCAAAGTAGATATAAAAAATCTTGTGTCTGCCTTGCCAGCGTTTCACCCTAATATGCTTTTCCTCTCAGATAAGGTGCATTTATGGCACAAGGCATACACAGGGATAACATGGACCTTTTTGTTCCATGCACATATATGAAGCAGGACAACTGCGACATAATGGCATCCTGCTCTCCTGGGAGGTGGAATCAGAATGATCCAGAGGGCACCCATAAGACACTGTCGCAGGCCTGGGCTGGATTGCCAGGGTTGGAACACTTTTTTAGATCTCTGAATTGCTGTGCTCCAAGCCCAAGCCCTGTGCTAGCAATAAGAAAGAGATTGTTCTTGACTTTCTGAAGCCAATATATCTCAAAACACTTTGAGCACGACTCCCAGGGGCCTCCATGCTACTTCTTTTTTCCATTATTAAGGACACTTTTTCTAGCACTGACCCATCATAAGATTACTTTCCCGTATGGTAGCTTATTTACTTAAAAAAACTCCTGAGATGTGATATCCATGGCCAATAATTAGTAGGATTAGAGATGAAGCCATCTGGGAATGTCACCTGCAGAAGGCCACCACTGCTGCCCAGAAAGTTTAAAATTTTCTGACGGTCCTTAGATACTTGATTCTCTGCTCTAATAATACCTGAACTAAAATAAGCACCTTATTTAATAACCTAAATTTATTGGCATGTATAATAAATTCAGGCTATCCATAAGGCTGATGTTAAACGGTAATCCATCTCTCAGGACTCTGGGTTTTGCAAAGCCCTTCTCCTTCCAGTCTAATCTGTGCTGCTTTATCAGTTCAGAAAATTATTCATTCTCCATGGATACACCGAGATAGGAAAGTTACTGCCAACCACAGCAATTGTCGCTCTCATTTTCCAGTAGGTATGACTCTTCACATTTTCTCCCAACCTAAGGGCCACTGGGAAAATAGAGGAGGTTGGGAGACAGGGAGAGACCAGCAGAGAAAAAGTACAGAAAGTAATTAGGTATTCAAGATGAGATTGAATAAGCCTACCGGGTGGCAGCTTGGTGAGCAAAGTCTGTTACTCTTGAGTGCACAAGAGAGAAATTTATGATTTATTGAGAGGAATTTTAGACATCTGAACATACATGTTGACTTACTTTTTTTTTGAGACAGAGTCTCAAGCTCACCCTCAAACTCTTGGGCTTAAGAGATTCCCTTGCCTCAGCCTCCCAAGTATCTGGGACTACAGGTGCTGGCCACAATGCTCAGCTGTTTTTTTGTTTTTTTTTTTTTTTTAATTGCAGTTGTCATTGCTGTTTTTTTAGTTGGCCTGGGTCAAGTTTGAACTGGCCAGCCTCAGTGTATGTGGCTGGCACCCTACCCGCTGAGCTATGGGTGCTGCCATAACTTACTTTTTTTTTTTTTTTTTTTTTTTACTAAATCCGTTTAAAGGTACAATAGAAAATTTTCTTAATACTATAAAATAGATGTCAGACTGGCTACTGACTGAATAGAGCAGAGGAGGTGACTGCCTCAGTCTCTGCAGGAGAGAAGCAGAGACTGAATCATCTTATTCTGCAGAACCCACAGGCCCCAGGTTTAAGCTCCACTAGGCATCAGGACAGGCAAGGCTGTGGGGAGGCACCTGTCAGAACATAGGGAGATTATTCAAAGTCTTCACAGACAGGGATCTGTCCAAAAAGCCAATTATTGATTAGAGGAAGAGCCAGAAATTGTCTAAGAATTGAGAGCAGCAGTGGATATTATTTATGCAGTCATAACAGGCTCCCACACCTTGTAACCAAAAGGTGTGGCAGAATTCTTTTGGGAGGCTGCAGAGCTGGGAGGTTGGGGAATGATGATGGAGTACAATGCTGGGAGGAAAACAGTTTTGATTATTGCCACAGGAAGCCGATAAATCACATCTAAAATTGACATATGAAGAAATACCAGCTAGGAATATTGTGTATAAATAAAGAGGAAATAGCAGAGGCAAACATCTATAACAGTTAAAAGTTGTTGCCTCTGGGGCATAAGGCTGGAAACTACTGCTTTTTAGCAAGAAACATTTAGTTTTATCTGATTTATCATTATTAATTATAAATTATTGTTACTATTATTACTGTTGTTATCATTTTAAGAAGTTTCACTCTGTTGCACAGGCTGGAACGAACATGGCTCATTGCAGCCTCAAACTCCTAGGCTCAAGTGATCCTTCTGCCTCCTTCCTCAACCTTCTGAGTAGCTGAGAATATAGGTGCCTCCCAACACACCTGGCTAGTTTTTCTTTCTTTTTTTTTTTTTCTGTAGAGATGGGATTTCTCCATGTTGCCGAGACTGGTCTTGAACACCTGACCTCAAACAGACCTCCAGCCTCCATCTTCCCAAGTGCTGGGATTACGGAAATGAGTTGCTATGAGAAGACTGTTTTCTTAAACTATGCATGTGTATTTAAAAACAAACAAACAAACAAAAAACAATTTAAAAAGAAAAGCAGTGAGTACATTAAGTTGCTGTGGAAGTGGTGGAATCAGCCTGGAAGGAACCTTGATTCCATACCATTTCTTTGTGAACTTTGTGTACCCAGAACATCAAGACTTTCTGGCCCTGTATGTAGAACACACATAGTCAACACTGGATTGGTCTGTCACTAAAGTAACCATAGTAATTCTACGCAAAGAGAAGATAGCACAAAATTCTAGGTGACAAAATCTTGCCTTTTGTTTTCTAAATCTCAACACAGTGCCAGAGGATTTTTTACACGAACTGCTTCTATCCTGTTCGCTGCTGCATTTCCAGTGTCTAGTACAGCGTCTGGTTAACACGACGCCTTGTAATTGTTGGAGAAAATGTAGAGAGCACAGACATGTAAGTTAGTGAACTGCGCCTGAATCCATTGGCAGGAATGAGAAGGAAGGATGTTCTGTGGAAGACTCAACTTGCAAAAGACAAAATATAAAAGGGAGATATGCCAAATTTTCTCCCTTTTAAGGAATCAAAACCAGAGTGAAGTCAGTGTCAACCTAACAATAAAGGGAAATGAAAATAAAATAAGTTCTAAGTGGTATGTCTGTGAATTTAGTTTGCTTGGTAAGCAAGTTGCTTTCTGTATGGATGGGGTGGAGCTTGTGTACTGAGAGGTCATTCCATATCCCCTGTATATTATTCTAGTTGATATTTTAAAATATGAAAAAAATAATAAAGTTTTCATTATTCAACTTATGTTGGCCAAGAAAATGCATGAGGCTATGTCATAAACAATAGAGCCAATGAAGTTCAGAATGGAATTTTGAAAAAGAGGAGTGGTCTTCCATCTAAGTAGGAAAACAAATTTTATGATTAAGAGCATGTGTTTTTTACTAAGACTTCCATAACAAAGTACTACAAAGTGGATAGTTAAACAATAGAAATTTATTGATCTAGAGGCACGAAGTGCAAGATCAAGCTGCCTTCAGGGCTGGTGCTTTCTGAGGTCTGGAAGAAAGAAGGTCCCAGGCCTCTCCTCCACCCTCTACTAGTTTTCTGACAGTCTTTGGCGTTCCTTGACTTGGTTTGCTGCCAGTCTTTGCATACCTTGACTTGTAGACACATGGCCACAGTCACTGTCTTTATGTTCCCATGGTGTTCCCCATGTGATATTAATTATAGTATCTTAATTAATTACATCTGCAATAACTCTATTTCCAAATGGGGTCACCTTTTGAGGTTCTGGGGTTAGGACTTCAGTCTGTAAATTTATGGACACATAGTGAAATCTATAACAGAGCAATACTTTTCTCTAGTTTAGATTTTCTGAAACAATAATTTTCCTTCTTGTGTCCCTACTAATTTGATTCTATAGCTTTTACGTTGATAAGTGTCCAGCATCTACAGTACATAAAGAATTCCTATATCTCAACCATGAAGAGGCAAATAGTCCAACTAAAAATGGGCAAAGCATTTAAAAAGGCCTTTCTCTATAAAAGATAATACAAGTAACTGATAAGCACAAGAAAAAAAAAATACTCAGCATTATTCTTCATTAGGAAAATACAAATCAAAACCACAATGAAACATTATTTCACACCCACTGAGATAGGATCAAAACAGAAAATAATGCGTGTTGGTAAGGATGTGGAGGAAACGGAACCCTACACATTGCTTGTAGAAATGTAAAATGGTGCAGACCCTTGTGCAAACCATCTGACAGTTTCTCAAACCATATGACCCCGGAATTTTACTCTTAGGTATATACCCAAGAAAACTGAAAACATGTGTTCACAGAAAAAAACATGTAAACATGTGTACATAGCGGCATTGTTTATGACACCCCAAAAGTAGAAACAACCCAAATGTCCATCAACTACCAGATAAACAATATGTGGTATATCCAAACAATATACTATTATTCAGCCACAGAAAGGAATGTTTCATGCTACAACATGAATTAACCTTAAAAACATTACACTAAATGAATGAAATCAAACACACAAACAGCCACATTGTTTACAATACCACTTACATGAACATTCTAAAATAGGAAAAGCCACGGAAAAAGAAAATAGGCTAGTGGTTACCCAGGAGAGATAAGGGGAGATGGGTATTAAAACTGACTGATGCTGAGTCAGATGTATTTTGGGAGTGTAATGGAAATGAATGTTTGGAACTAGATAGCAAGAATTTGCACAACATAGTGAATATACTAATAGCTGCTAGATTGTGCTTTAAAATTATGAATTCTATATTATGTGAATTATATCTCAGTGTTTTTAAGTAACTGTTCATTTTGTGCTCCTGTGTCAGTTACTTGCCCACATTTTAAACAATAAAATAGAAGTACTGTTGTTCATAGGACCTCCATAAGAGTTACAGGAAAACCCAAGAATGGGGGGAAAGAGGAAATGAGATTTATTTAGTATATATTACATATATAGAATTCAGTCACTAGATGTGTCACCAGCTGGTGCTCTTAAATCTTACCAAGAACTTCCCTGTTTAGGTGCCCCGGGCTGCAGGCTGTCCCTTCCCCTTCATTCCCTTGTGTAGGTAGATGTGCCATCAACCCAAGCAGAGCAAAAATGGGACTTCATTCTTGAATTTCTAAATAAACATAACAGCCACTCTAGGAATCTATCACCAAACATCAGCAGGAGACAAGCAAGGCAGGGCTGCTGCTTATTAGCTTTGGCCAACGTGGTGGGTAGACGAAATGGAAAAGAAGTGGTGGGGACATGGGAGGGAAAATAGAATTTAGGCAGCCGGACATGGCAGAGTGCTTTCCCTTCCCCCTTCTCTCTCTTTATCACGTCTTCCTTCATTTTTCTCACAAAATCTGATCATGGTTTAGCTATATCTTAAGCAGGGTGCTTCAGAAACAGCCTATGAAGAGGATTTGCTGCAGGACATTTAGTGGGAAATGTCTGTGAATCAGCACCCGGGGTGAGGTGGATGTGGAGTTGGTAAGCGGCGTGCTGTGCACGTGGGAGAGGCTTCAGCCAGTCCTCGGGGCTGGGCCGTCATGCATCCAGATCAACCTGCCATTACTCATGAGGTGGGGGGAGTGTCCTTGAGTTGAAGGCTAATTCCTGGAGAACCAACTCAGCTGGGAAACATAAGCCACCCAAATTCCTAACAGCTGGAAGAGTGAGCTCTGTCACTCTGAGGGGAACCTGGGCAATGAGCCACAGTGTCCACTGGGCGTCTACATACCAGGAAAATAAGTGTCTCACTCTGCAGTTGAATTCGTTACAGAGGAGTGTCTGAGGAACACAGAAAACATGTAACTGTATTAGATAGTATGTTACTGTGATCCCTTTTCTCCATTTCTTGTGAACCAAATGTTGACATTGTAGAGAGACCAAGATTTCCCAAGAGCTGAAAGAAAGCCACAGGGCAGAGCACCCTTGGTAGGGGCGCAGGTGGCTGAGGGAGTGTAGCTACTAGACGGCCCTCAAGCTAGGAGACTGTACTGGTCCCGAAGATCCTACTAATGCATATGCTGTGTGTGCCTGGTCAGTTACGGCTGTTGTACCAAATGTGGTCCTTACAAATTCCTCTTCTGCAGAAAAAGAAATGAAAGCATTTAAAAACTTGTCCTATGTCAAGATGGTCATAAAGTGACAGAGTTATGGTTTAAACCAAGTCTGTCTAACCCAAAAGTCTTATGTCTATCCTAAGACATCTTTTCAGGAGTTTATTGGGATCTTAAGCCGAGTCTGTTTTTGCTGCTGTAACAAAACACCTCAGATTGGATGATTTGTCAATAAAAAGTCACAGTCCTTCACAGTTCTGAAAGCTGGCAAATCCAAGCGCAAGGTGCCAGCCGGTTTGGTGTCTGGTGAGGGGTGCTCTCTCTGCTTCCTAGACGATGTCTTATTGCTGTGAGCTCCCATCCGTGAGGACAGAGCCCTCACAACTCAGTCACCTCCAAGAGGCCACATCTCTTCATACTTGTTTTGGAGACTTGGTTTCAACATGAAGTTTGAAGAGGACAAAAAAATATTCAAACCCTAGCACCAGGTATAAATAAGGACAGAGCATGATAAAGGATGAGAGAGTCTCTGAGCCATCTTTAGTCTAGCAGAGGGCCTCAGGATGTCCCGAGACAGAGTTTTGTGGCCCATGCACTTGGTTAGCCCGTCTGTGACGGCTGCAGTCTGGGCCACACGGCTCGTGAAGCAGCTGCCTGGAGAAGCCTGCAACATCAGATCACGGTGAAGGGAGCATGAGGCAAACCCAATGTGTAATTTCTACTTAGTTTTAGAAAAGGAGGATGGTGGGGTGCAAATTTATGATAATAATCTTGGTTCTGTAAGGATTGTGTCTAAAGTACTTAATTTCATGTAAAGAAATGAACTAACCTTTACATATAGTCTTCTCTGATACTTTTATGTTATAATATTTTAAAATATACCGAATCAAAAACTCACAGAAGACTTATTGAACATTGTCTTATCATTTTCTTGTTTATTTCTAAAATGTTTGATATAGCCGTTTGGCTATTTTTGTTCTCCTCTCTACAGTATTTATTTCATCAAATAGATGTTCATCACTTTCCATTCTCTGAAAGGCACTAGTGTAGTTGGTGATCTTGTGCTCTGACCTTTGAAATAATTCATAATTGAACTAGTGAATGCTGTTCTCTCATTTTCCAACCTCAAAGCTAGCAAGTAACTGCTAGCATAGTCTGTGACCTATGACAAAGAATGCTAAAAAGCTTATAATTATTAGAGAATGGTACTCTTTTCTGCAAAGCAACTAAACACTGAACTTCTTGTTCTAGAGAAAGTAAATTATAGACGTGAAAAAATGATTCTTCCATAATTTTCTGCATAATCCATGACTGAAGTTATACTTTAATTCAATCATAAAATATTTCATCATTTGTCCTATTTAATATATGCCCACTATGTGCCAGATACCCTACTGAGGACAGAGATTCAGAATGAGTAAGGATCTCACAGCTTAGTGGTAGAGATGGACATACAAAAAATACATTTAAATTCATTTTCATAATCATAATAAAACCATGGACACAATAGTGGAGAAAGGGGTGTTTAGTGTGGGAATATCAAAACTATCTTCACAAGGTCAAATTTGCTGGTTTCATGCTCTCATGGCCTTGACTTCATCGTAATAGCACCAGTCACAGGCGCAGCCCTCGCTCCTCCCCACCATCTATCCAGTGATCATCCGATTAATTCTTGTCTCCTCCATTAACATGTAAGTTCCATTTGGACCTGGAGCGTGTTGGCTCTCGGTCCCTGCTGAGTGTTCCACATACAGAATCATGTGCACAGAAGGCTTTCAATTAAGATCTCTTGCATATGGTTGATTATATGTGGAAAAATTACTCCTAAAAGGATACCTGAGGGTAGCTGAATTAGTTGTTGGGAAAAGATTAAAACTTTGCCAGGAGAACAAGTCAAACCGATGGAGGACAGTGCAGGCAAAGAGTAGAGGCAACATGCAAAAAGAGATGGAGACAAGTGTGCTCGGGGCAGGGTGGAGGGCAGGGCATCTGAGAAGGGCTTGGAAAAGAGTGTGACAGAGAACAGAGGAAGGCGTGTGCAGCACACGAGAGGGAGCCTGCTGATCAGTCTCCTCTGTATCTCATGGCCTGTGATGGGGACTTACATTTTAGGTGAGTGAGAAGCGTGGCCAGACTTTCCTTCTGAATCTTAGAAAGACGGATTACTCTCTGACAGTGTTGTGTTCATTGGATTTGTTTTTTCTTTCTTTCTTTTTTTTTTTGTTTCAAGTACCAAGCTCACTCAAGTAACACAAATAAGAGGTTTATTATAAGGATAAGCATGAAGGTCAGAAAGATGTTGATATCAACAACCAAAAAAGATAATATAGAGAAAAATCAGATATCTTCTGTTGTTATCTTCTTAGCAAAAGCAGTTTTACTGATGTGATGGGCGCATACCCCTGACTGTAAGCAGAAGGCTTCACTGGCAGGGAAGAAGTTGGAGATACTGGGAATGGGCTACTTTTTCAATGAGCTTGAAAAGAGGAGACTTGCAGACCAATATGATGCTGGGAATTTATGCTTCAACAATAGACGCCTTTATGCTTCTTCTTCCCAACACAGCAATGAGTAGTAAAATGACAAACACATTTGCTGTGTGCGGACACACGCACACCCCCACAGCTGGGCTCAAAATATAAGATGGACATAGCGTCTATATGGATGAGAAAAAGAGCAGAAACAGGGCTGTGAATGGAAGCTAAAGCCTCAGTTTTCTGAGTTTTGTAGTTGTAGCAAAGCACTAAGAAATGATGCACCAAAGGTCAATAAAAGTGGACCTCTCATAATCAGGGGGGACTTGAGTCTTTACTACCGCTTGAATTTGGTGAGCCTCTCCCCATGGCAACAGGAATTAGGAGGAACATAACATCTATTAAATTACTGAATAGAGCTCAGTGTATATGGAAATCATAGGTCTAAGGAGGCATTGAAAAAAAAAAAGGTTTTCGTCCTCTAAAACTGAGTCAGGTTGCCTTCAAATTTCAGCCTGGATTCCTCATATTCCCAACCACCCCATCAGGACAGAAACTTCACACTGTGGTAGTAAAACCTAGTCCTATACTGGGGAAATAGTTTTCAGGGTCAACTACAAAATGCCTAGAGCAAGGGCAGTGGGTATGTGTACTGGGGGAGGGTCCGTGAGTGAGAGAGAGAGAGAGCAAGAGAGAGTTGCATTTAAAACAAACCAGCATGCAAAAATTCTAAAGCTTATGAAGAAAGTCTAATGCTAAAAATCACAATCAATAAAATAAACAGTCAAGCTAATGTCATTTTTCCATATGATATTTATTTTGGAATATATAGGAAGACTTAGGAAGTCTGACAAAGACTTAGGAAGACTGTGTTAACCAATGTGATGAAAATGTGTCAAACGGTCTATGAAGCTAGTGGATGATGCCCCATGAGCATATCAATGTACACAGCTATGATTTAATAAAAAAAAAATAAATAAAATAAACTAGAAAAATGAAGAAAGAAAAAAAAAAGAAAAATCTATAGGGAAAAGGTTGAAATTAAAAAACAACAACAAAACAAACTAAAAACAAATAAATAAACAAAAAACAACCCCCCCCCAAAAAATGTTGAGACTGATGAAGTGATAACTGAAAATGTAATTCCTAAAGTAGATTAGAAAAATTATTGAGCAAAAACAAAATGAAGGCAGCAAAATCATAAGTGATAGAAAGACACATATATGCTAATTATAAACCTTAGAAATGAAAAAAAAAAAAAAACTACCTGTCAATGAATATGAAAATGTCAGATGGGATAATTTCCTGACAAAAAAGAGCCCAAAAATAAGTTAATGACCTGAAACAGGGAACTAAAGAATTCAGGCAAGAAGAGACAAATAGATAGACAGGAAACCCCAGTTAAGAAGCCAGAATGAGAGGCTCCAATGATTTTTGTTGTTGTTGCCGCAGTTCAGCTGGGGCTGGGTTTGAACCTGCTACCCTCAGAATATGGAGCCAGCACCCTACCCAGTGAGCCACAGGCACCGCCCAGGCTCCAATGTTTTTAAAATAAGATTTCTTGATGAAAAAAAGAAATAATGAAGACACAACATTTAAAGAATCAATTATTGCAAACTTTTCAAAATTACCAAGGGACTAAGTTCTCAGGTTTAAGGAATACCAAGAAGCAAAGCAATTAAATAAAAAATAAGTCTATGTTTGCTTATATTATAAAAATTAAAAAGCAATGATCTTTAAAGTTATCTGTGGAAAAGAGTGATTACTGACGGGTAATGACAGTAGACCTTATCGTATATGATTTATCAGCACATAAGAGGACGGGAGAAATGAGATAAAACCTTCAAATAGGCAAGATAAATAAGTGCCAACCTGTGAATTTATATCCAGTCTAAAAAGCATTCAAGACTAAGAGCAAAATAAAGACCCTTTCACACACACACACCCCTGTGCTCACATAATCCACTCACGCACAGTCATTTACACTCACGCACTCGCAGATACACTCACACAAGCTCTGACAGGCAGACATGCTTCTTACTCAAGGCATGTTTTAGCAGGCAGACAAGTGAATCTGGAAGAAATTAAAAATCAATAAAATCTGTAACTTAAGTTAATCAGGTATTGACTATAAAAAATAATTTTTTAACTTTAAAAAAAAAAAACATACAATTAAAATTTCAAACAATAATAATGAGGTGATCAGGATGGAGGGCTACGCAGTGAGTACTTAAAACCTGCCAGAACATTCATCATGACTCAAGAGCAGACAGAATTACTGCCCAGCAATACAGTTTTTAGATAGTTTTTGACTTAAATGTGCATATCTAAATTGCAAGTGTAGTCACTGAAAGAAAAGGGACAGAAATTCAATTGGGAAGCAGAAGAGATTTTGGTGAAATGGACCATTATTGCTGATCAGAAAGTTTTCTCCAGGCAGATATGAGGTTTCTCAGAGACAAAGTGGTGGTTGGATTGAACCTCCTGAAATACTGAATTTCCCTGGGCAAGGTGACAATTAGATGTCAAAAGAAAACAACAAGCTTCAAGGGAGTACACTTCTGTCTTTACCAGTGAAGATATCTCTGGACATTGGCCCTGGTGTGCTGCGATTGACTCTGGATTTTTTGCAGTGGCTGCTATTACAGCTGCTGGAGCAGTGTCTTTATAGGAAAAGGGAATTCTTCAATCAGGCAAAGGGCCCTCAAGTCCTCCTGGCCCAGAATTCTCAGCTTCTTGGGATGAGCTTTTGGGTTTTCTCTGAAAGCCGTTTATCAGGACATGGGTCTCTCTGCCCTTGGAACACTCAGTCAGTCTGATCAGACTGATCAGACTGGATCAATATCTGAACCAAGACAGAACTAGAACTCTATTGTCTCCCCGATTCTCTTGAAAATCCACTTTCTCATTAGAGACAATCAGGGCCAAATGAGTCTTTCTACACAGCATCCCCAGACTGTCACAGGAACTGATGTTATTTCCCTCACTGGAGTCTACTCCCCATAGTGCCAGGGCGACTTTCCGTCCTTGCCTTCTCTGTGAGCAAGGCTCATATAGCGTGCTTCAGAGACAAGGCCAAGCAGGTACCCATCCGCAGGAAGGACCTCCTCCCCGATGGCAGTGCTAGCCCAGCTGGTGCCAGGCACTGCAGGAACCATTAGAACATTTTGAGAAAAGCAACTTAAAAGTCATGGCTCACTGAGGCTCATGTCTAAGGTCAGCAAAGTAAACATGAATATTTAGGAAAGAATTTGACCCTAGTCCACCATCTGGCTGGACTGAAGGTCCCCAGGGCTCAGGGCTCAGGGTAGTGGGGGCAGTAGTAGATATGTTGCTTTTTGAGTCCCAGAAGATGTGAGACGATATACATGAGCAAAGCTGAGAGTTTTGAGAAAAGAGAAAGAGGACGCTTCTCGGTCAGACATTGTTCTTATTTTGCATTATAACAGGATGTTGCTTATTTCAATATACATGTCCAAGATTCTACTGATTATAAAATAATTATTACCACTTCAGTAGCTGCTGTTAGTTACTTTGCCTTTCGAGAAATTTACAGGAAGATTTAATTAAGAAGGAAGGCCTTGGCAAGACAATATATTTCTGAGACGTTGTAGTGAATGGTGACATAAGGTCAAATGCCAATTATTTTATCCTCAAATGAACTATAATAACTTCCCTGAAATGCACTCCCTGGAATCTGCAATTGTTATGAAATGGAATCTATAATTAAAGAAAGAAGCTAATACTGTGATGAATTAGAATAAAAACCACAAAACTACTTACTCTACAATGAAGGAATAGAAGAGAACTAACGTATATTCAGAGCTTATTATATAGATTAGAAAACATATTGGGCAATTTCACTTTTAGCTAATAAGTTAGAATTCACAGTGATGCAATGAAGAATGCTCATTAAAAAGGCAGGGCATTTCAGACTGAAAGGCGTAGTGGCAGTTTCCCCAGCGGATGGGTTTATGGGAATAGGATATGCAAACAAAGTACAGCAAGTACTTTTCAACAGCCTGATGGCAAGACATAGTGCCATTTAGGAAACAGCTCCCTAGGCATGATACAGCCTCAGGCGGGTCCCCACCACCTACCCTATTTGCCTGACTCCTTTTGCCACAGGCTCCACTTGCTCCTCCATTATGATGACTTGGGTAGAACTTGTCTCAATTTCTACATATCCTTTGCTAAATCTAAATATTTTCTATAGGTTTTTAATTAAAATTCAGGGGGAAAGCACGGTACAGTATAATCTATTTAAAAAAAACAACAAAAAAAACTGACATTGGAACCAGAAAATTTTGTGTGATCCTGCTTGTAGGCATTATTCCAATAAACTAGGCATTATTCCAATGAACTGAGTGTCAGTTTACTCATCTATAAAATGGGTACATTAATATGTGTATATGCAGAGAAGAATACTTACACTCTTTAGACACAATTTTTTTTTTTTTTTTTGAGACAGTTTTATTATGTTGCATGGCATCACAGCTCACAGCAACCTCAAACTCTTGGGCTCAAGTGATTCTCTTGCCTCAACCTGCCAAATAGTCAGGACTACAGGTGCCTGCCACAATGCCCAGCTATTTTTTTGTTGTAGTTGTCATTATCATTTAGCAGGACCAGGCCAGGTTGGAACCCATCAGCCCTGGTGTATGGGACCAGTGCCCTAACCACTGAGGTACGAGCACAAAGCCCAGACACAACTTATTTAAACTGCTTGCATAATAATTGTTGTAAGGTAAGTTCACAGAATATAATGGCGCTCATTCATTTTCTAAGTTTTGATCTGGTATTCTTGGCCAAATACCAACTAGTAGAAGGTATGATAGGCTACATGCCTATATATCTCACAGAGTATTATTTTATGTATAATATATATACTATAGCCAACTTTTAGCTACTGTAGGCCTATCAATAGTAGCCAGAGCTGTATGGTCACAGGCTACACTAAAATAATGACTATCTAGCTGTGCTACTTAACAAAGTTCTCAGAGGTTTCAGAGGTTACCCTAAAGCCTACTGGTACTAGCTTGTAGTTTTGCCCATTCACCGCATCAACTACAAGGGCAAAGTCGGTAGTGGGCTCCCTCAACTCCAATGATGCCTTTTTGAAGCATCTCAACAGTAAGTATGGTCTATTGTCTGCAATGTACACAAATATACTATTCACAATGAAATGTTTTTTCAGTAAACCATTCAATGCTATCCTTTCTCTTTTTGAAGGAATTCATTCTTGAACTAAGCCTTATGAATGGAAGAACTTTTCTTGCCAAGGCTGACTCCCACTCTAAATTGGCAAATATAAGCTTTGAAGATAAAACAAAACATTTGAGGTTTTGTGATACTTTACACATGACCAAACCTAACTTCCCCTTTTGGAGGAGAAATCAATATTAATCCTCATTTGAAAATTCCCAAAGGTTTTTCAGATACCACAAGTTCTCTTCAAACCAAAATCTGGAGGAACAAACATAAATATACCCGAACATGTGGGATTTGTTTCCTTTAAAATGTACATTAATTTTTTTCAAGTTCAGGCAAAGGTCATTTGAAAAATTATGTGTTATACTAAGCCAAAAACACGTGTACCTCTTGACACTGTGGTGAAAGGTTGTGGACTTCCCATGTTCACACACGCACACAATATTGTGATTGTATTTCATTGCCCTTTAGAGACGTGTTAGGGAAGATAGAGAATTCAAAAGGTCTTTGGAGACCTAGGGTATGGTCATTAGTATAAAAAATCCCCAAATATAGTCAGGCATTGTCGTGGGTGCCTGTAATCCCAGCTACTTGGGAGGCTGAGGCAAGAGAATAGCTTAAGCCCAAGAGTTTGATGTTGCTGTGAGCTGTGATGCCACAGCACTTTACCCAGGGCAACAGCTTGAGACTGTCTCAAAAAAAAGAAAAAAAAGAAAGAAAAGAAATCCACAAATAATGCCACGTAAGTTAGAAGGATAGCTTGCCTTGGGTGAAAACTAGTCCCTATGAAGGGCTTAGTGGCCCCTAATTCTCACCTTCTCTTTTCTACCATCAGTAGCTGTGCTCCCCAGTAGAACTATCCACAGTGATGTCAGATGTTCCCCACTCTGCAGTGTCCAGCAGAGTAATCTAACCATGTGTGGCTATTAAGTAATCAAAATATGACTGGGACTGAGGAGCTAAATTCTTTATCTCATTTCATTTTAATTATTTTTAACGTATTAATAGCTTCATGTGGCCGACAGCTGCTGCAATGGGCAGCACAGCTCTGCAGAGCAGCAATAAATCCTTGAATAAATATTGAATACTTCTTGCATAAATCTCTACAATAATGATGTTAGTAAAAAATAACTAACATTTGTTGAATATGGATGATTTTACCTGCTTATTCCTCCCAAAGCCCATCCCATCAGCATCCACACCCTGGGTGCTGATAAACTTAACCCTAGATAAGACCCTATCCTGACAACTAGAAGTAGGGGTGCCGGTGGTGAGGATAAGCAGAAGCACAGGGCCCCAAGGAATAGAGCACGCCAGGTGGTGGGAGCACCAGCGAATCAGCTCAGGGGACCAGATGAGCAGTCACATGCACAGAGGGCAGCATAACGCAGAATTTTATGGGCCACTGGAGAAAAGATTGTAGGTGCATTGGAGTTGATAGTCCCCTTGCAAACTGACACGTAAGTGATCTGGGTGTGGGTCTCAGTTCTGGCTCTGCTGATCTTGGAAATGGAGGGAGAAAACTGGGCTATCAACAATGAACTCCAAGGAGTGTATTCTAACAAGCTGTTGGGATTCGAAAGGATTATTTACAATGAGGAAGAGCTTGCCCTTGGTGACTTTGAAGTCACACTTAAAAATCTTCTTTCTCCTATTCCCTGCAAACGCTTGGCTTTATCTTTAAAACATATTCAGAATCAAACTACCTCCACCCTGTCTTCTTACTGTTCTTTTTTGTTCCTACACTTGCCTCATTATTGTCTATCATAAGAAAGCACAAAATGATCCTTAAAAAACTATGTCAGAGATGACAGATTTCTGATCAAAACTCTCCTCTGGATGCCAGATAAGTCCCTGTGTGGTCTGGCTGCATCATCCCCCACTCTCTGCCAAGTCCCTCCACTCTGAGTAGAGGTCTCCTGAACATCTCGGGGATGCTCCTGACTCAGCTCTTTCTGCCGTAACCCTCAGACCCTACATTCCAGCATGGACTTTCTCCTAGACTGTCTCCCTCAAGTTCATAGCTTGAAATCTTAACTCTAAATATGACTGTATTTGGAGATGAGGCCTTTTGAAGGTAACTACAGTTAGATTAGGTCATGAGTGTAGCATTCTTGCTATATGATTAGTGCCTTTATGAAAAGGGGTAGAGACTCAGGATCTTGATATCTATCCGTCTATCTATCTGTCTGTCTCGCTCTCTCCCCCTCCCCCTTCTCTGCCATGTGAATATACAACTAAAATATGCGCATCTGCAAGGCAGAAACTGGGCCCGCACCAGAAAGTGAATCTGCTGAAAGTGAATCCAGAACTACAAGGAATCAATGCTTGTTGTAAAGTCACACAGACTTTGCTAACCTTTGTAGCAGCTCAAACTGGCTAAGATAAACCATCTTCTCATCTTTGGTCATCTTCACAGTGAAGCCTTTCTGATTTCCCTCCTTAAATTTGCCACCCACATCAATTACCTACACCCTTTCCTCTGTTTCTGCTCCATCTTTCTCCATTACATTTATCACCATCTAAAATTTGCCATATTTTGTTGACTTTCTATTTCTCTTCACTAAAGTATAAACTAAGATGGAATTTTCTTGTCTTGTTCATTGCTTCATCCGAGCATGTAGAGAACTTCCTAATTAAGTAATAGACACTAAAATACACAAAGTTCATTGCAAAGCTTTCTGAATGCAGATTGGATTACAAAGAAGTTTGATAAATCACTAAAACTTTATTGTTGGGATCAAGTTTGTATGCATTATAATGATTTCACTTGTCCTGAAACACTTGCTTCCTTGATTTTAATTAATGAAAAGTAGTCCAGAGCTTTATTTTGTTTTTAAGAGAATATCTCGCCAGCTTAGAGTGCATGTATTTTCCTTGGCTGTACTTAAAAAATGTAGACACAGGGAATGTTCCAGCTGGGAGGGGCTTTAGGGAACATAGTCCTCAAATTATGTTCCCGTAATGGCTAGACCAAGGTTTCCCACCATAAAACATAATAATACTATGTACAATATTTTTCCAATTTTCAGAAAACTTAAAGCTAATGGAAAAAAACTTTCTCAACTAAATTATTTCTCCCATAAATTTCTCCTAAGACAATAGCACTGCAAGCCCTTATCAACAAACAGGCACAAAGAGACATTAAAAATCAATAAAAAAAGAATTCCAAACAGATGGAAGTGGAAAAACCCACAAATATTTATTGCAGCAGGTGGATTTATCATGGATAAATATATAAATAGCTGTGATTATACTTTTCCTGCATCTAATTATATTAACTACTGGTATAATGTTTCATAATTTGTCTGAAAAATTAAAAATAATGTTTACATGATATTCTGGTAAAAACATAGTACATGTATACCATGGAATATTATGCAGCCTTAAAGAAAGATGGAGACTTTACCTCTTTCATGTTTACCTGGATGGAGCTGGAACATATTCTTCTTAGCAAAGTGTCTCAAGAATGGAAGAAAAAGTATCCAATGTACTCAGTCTAACTATGAAACCAATTTAGAGCTTTCTTATGAAAGCTATAACCCAATTATAGCCCAAGAAGAAGGGAAAAGGGGAGAGGGGGTAGGATGGGTGGAGGGAGGGTAATTGGTGGGACCACACCTATGGTGCATCTCACAAGGGTACATGTGAAATTTACCTGGTGTAGAATATAAATGTCTTGACACAATAACTAAGAAAATTCTGTGAAGGCTATGTTAACCAGTTCAATGAAAACATTTCAAATTGTATATAAAACCAGCACATTGTACCCCCAATTGTACACAGTTATGATTTAATAAAAAAAAAAATAATGTTTACATGATATTCTGCTAAAAACATAGGATATCTAAAAATCAGAATTCTAATTGCAGATTCTCTAAGGTCACAACTTTAAGGATGTCTGATCTAGTCTAGTCACTTAATTCCACAGATGCAACAACTTACATTTAAGAGAAGCATTTAGCCCAAAGTCACAGTGACAAAAATGGATAATTTGACAAAATTTTTCTGCTTACCTCTTTCTTATTCCAAGTCTTAAGGATTCAATCTGACTTTTAAACTTTGCACCATTTACTTTATTATATGAGGAGTATCTTCTGGAAAATTGGTCCATTGAGTTAAGCTTCCCTGGCACCCAACTCTCTATCCTCCAATGAGCCCCTTTTTTTAATCACTGTGTATTAGTCAGGGTTCTTCAAAGATCCAGAACCAGTAAGAGACTCACAGACCCCCATTATGAGAAATTGGCCCAGATAATTATGGAGTCTGAGATGTTCTAAGATCTGCAGTCAGCAAGCTGGAGATCCAGGATAGCTAGTGGTTTAGCTCCGTCTGAAAGCCGGCAGTCTCAAGATCCAAGAAGAGCTGAAGTCAGTTCAAGTCTGAAGGCAGGAAAAAACTGAACTTATAGACCTAAGGCAGCCAGGAAAGAGGAGTTAACACTTACTTAGCCTTTTTTTTTTTTTTTTTTTTTTTGGCAGTTTTTGGCCCCAGCTGGGTTTTACCTCTGGTATACGGGGCCAGCACCCTACTCCTGTGAGCCACAAGTGCCACCCGCTTACTTAGCCTTTTGGCTCTATGCAGGCCTCAACAGATTGCATGGGACCTACTCACACTAGAGAGAGAAATCTGCTTTACTCAGATTACCAATTTATATTAATCTCATTCACAAGCACCTTTAGAAACACAAACAGAATGTCTCATCAGATATCTAGGCACTCAGTGGCTCATGAAATTGGACCATAAAATAAACCATAATTCTATGTAAGTAAGTAAACTTTTTAATAATGTTAACATAATCTAATTTATATATATATATATAATAAAAAGGAATAATCACTTGGTCACAGAGGTATCTTTAAGGAATATTAATTTATGAATAATTTTTTTATGTACTACATGGTCTCATCTTATTTTTTATATACTACATAAGGTCTCGCCTTATGTAAGAAACAAAGGTTTTTTTAAAAGAGAGAATGTTACAAACTACTAAAATAACATGAAAAGAAAGGGAGATTTTTATCTCATCTTCTTCCAGACATGTTCACAAACTAGAAACCCATGGACTGTTTCCAGCCCTCATCTAGATTTTCCTTGAAAACATTTTACCAAAGAATTTGAGGGAAAAGGAACAAAAATCCACCAGACTGCTAATTTTGAAACATTCCAAATTTCTGATTCTTTTAAAACCCTGGAAGCTTTTGCAACACTGAGCCAACATTCTTGAATGGCAAAAACCATCTGGGTCAAGTAGCAACCCTTTATTCAAGGTCTAGAGTTTCCTGTTCACTCCGGTTCTCTTCATCCTTTCTACCAAAAAATGTTAATTTCCAATTAATGTCTAATTTGATCTGCATTTCTATTTTACTATAATAAAATGTTGTTCTGTCCTTATGTCATCAAACTTGGGAAAAAATAAACTACTAAGATAGTAATCAATTTAAAGAAAAAGTGAGAAAGACCACAATTATTTTGTGGAAATAAAGGCTGTTCTTATATTTTTTGATATCCATCCATGTATCTGTGTAGAAAGAGTGAAGATGGGTGTTTTTCACGTATCAGCTCCTGATCTTGCTTGTGTTTGTTATCCCTGTGTGATAGTCATGACTATGAACTGTCCTCATAAAGAGTAACTGAAAGCCCTAGACTTCCTGTTTGCTTTTTCTTCTGAGGAATATTCATTACAACTACTCCTGACTCATAGTAGACGTACGTGCCATGACTACCGTCTTTGCAACTTCCTCACTCACCACCTACCCCCCCTTACAAACACATATGAACACCCATAAACTACCCGTCAATGAAACGACCCAGAGGTGTTCCTTGCAGAAGAGCAGTCATTCCTGGAGCCTTTGCTGCCTCTACAACTTAAAGCCTCTGAGCCTAGAGGGGGCCTTGTTTTTCACCAAGGCCATGGACTTGCTCCCTTCTGAATTTTCAGTGTTAAAATATTTTCATTTTTACATTTGAAAAATTTCAATTTTAATTCTATGAAATTGACTAGATGATAACAAGAATAGGAGAGACAGGGAAGCAAAGAATAAGATGAGACCACGCAGTACACAAAACAATTAGCATGAATTAATATTCCTTAAAGAGGCCTCTGTGACCAAGGGATTATCCCATATATATTATTATTCCATATTATATATATATATAATAAAGGTATTATTCCCTTTATATTGCCTACATTAGATTATTTTGTTATTATCAAACATTTTACTTCTTTTGCATCTCAGTTCTTCTTGCAACTGTCTGTGCTGAGGGATGGCTGGGTGGGTCGGCTCCTTGTTCTAGGTATTTCTCAACAACGATCTCATGAACTGAAATCCACAAATGTGGGCTGAGTCTTTTATTCGTAAAACTGGTAAAATATAACCCAATGAATGAGCAAAACATGGCAACGTAATACAAATGTTATTCAATCAATTTCTAAAATATAAAGGATTTTAAAAATGACCCACTGCTACAAAGTGATGTATTTTGATGAAGTAAGGAGAATGCAGGTGTTTGCATTCTTAAAAATGACGAAATTTTTTCAGACCTCATGCCAATTTTCAATCTACATTAACATTGCCAAAGATGATTTCTGGATTTATTTGGGTTGTTTCTGCTGGGTGTTTGGCCACAGAGTTGAGTATTAGTTTTAAAATTGACAGACACATCTCCAGAATTGCAGCATTAATACGTCATCTTGTTGAGAACAGTTCACTTACAGTTTCTATTAGTCTGTTTTCTGTTGCTAAACAGAATGTCACAGATTGGGTAATTCACATAGAAAGGAAATTTATTTCTTGTAGTTTTGGCAGCTTGGAAGTTCAAGAGCATTATGCTGGCTTGGGGGGAGAGACTTCTTGCTGTGTCACTACATCGTGGGGGGTATTACATGGTGATGGACAAGAGCAAGGCAGCTTAACTCCCTCTTCCTCATCTTATGAAGCCACCAATCTTTCATGGAGGTCCCACCTTAAAAACCTTATTAATCCTAATTAGCTCTGAAAGACCTTACCTCCAAATCATATCAACATATAAATTTGGTGATTAAGTTTCCTACACATGAAATTGGAGCACACACTCCACTGATGAGCATTTCTTCATCAGTTTCTTTAGCTATCAAGGCCAGATATACCATATTTTTGTGATTATCTAGAGAGATCTTAAGATTGATCTGTCAAGGATCTCTGTCCAAACAAAAAGTATGTTTCATATTGCTTGTAGCTTGAGAAATTCTTCTGAAATCGGACTTTCGTTTACACTAGTTCATCTGCAAATATGGGTGATCTAGGACTCTATGAAAGTCAGGGACGTTCAGAAAAAGGAAACGAATGCTCATTTACTCATACCACAAGTAACATTTTGCATCTGAATATTTCACTTCCTTAATGAAAGCAGAGCTGTCCTTATCAAGTTCATTTTTTCCTTAATTTTAAGGATCAATTTTGGCATTATTTTCTTATATCAGTAAGAAACAAGAACCAAAACATGATTCCTAAGGAGTCTGAGAATTTGATTCTTGCAGATTTTCTTTCTTTCTTTCTTTCTTTCTTTCTTTCTTTCTTTCTTTCTTTCTTTTTTTTTTTTAAGACAGAGAGTCACTTTGTTGCCCTTGAATGCTGTGGTGTCACAGTTCACAGCAACCTCAAACTCTTGGGCTCAAGTGATCCTCTTGCCTCAGCCTCCTGAGTGGCTGGGACTATAGGCACCAGCCACAATGCCCAGCTATTTTCAGAGGCGGGGTCTTGCTCTTGCTCAGGCTGGTCTCAAACCTGTGAGCTCAGACAATCTACCCACCTTGGCCTCCCAGAGTGCGAGGATGAGCCACCACACTTAGTCTATTGAAGATTTTTTGAACTCTAAAAATTCCTTGATTTAAATATGTAGTGTAAATTTTTTTTTAACATCCTTTCACTTGCAATCCAATTGACAGCTTAAAGATTAATAAATTGTGCATACTTTGCTTAAAATTTCTCCATAATCCAGTAATATAGGCTCATGAGCAGAAGAAAATAATTATAATTTTATCAAGTCTTTTGCTATGTCATGAAATGAGCTCAGCTTGGAAAACTCACAGCAAAGTCTGCCTAGTGAATTTGGACACTGATCACACCAACATTTTCTTGGAACATAAATGATTTGTTGAAATTTTTAGTTTCTTTCATCACAAAGCTCCACCTAAAAGATGCAAAATTAATTTTTAAAATTTTGAGCAAACGTTTCAGCTTTCTTGCCAGTAAATGCTAATTTCATTGTCTTATTATTAAAAACATTGCTAAAAATTTCAGACTGTCTTCCTTGGAAGTCAGGTGGTGCAAGTTAACTGCTTTAGAATATTTCTCTACGTCTCTGACTCTTCTTATTCCCTCTAAGCTTTTGGGGACCAATTTCCTACATGTTGCACTTTTTCATTTGCCAAATATATAATCTCACCCAACTACTGCACCCAAAAGAGGAGCAAAAGACAAAAGTACCGCTTCAAATGCCAGTAATTGAAACAAAACTAACTTATAAAATCTTAGACAATATCAGATAAGCAAATATTAAAACAACTTTTCTCATAATCCCTATTTGCTTTATGTATGAAGTGACAGTTCATAGAAACATTGTTTTAAAGTCAGCTCAGTTGGTGTTATTACTACATGTGATCTAGGAATCCAAATGTCTCACTGTGCATTTTTTTCTGGCTCATGACATGGTCCCTATCCACAGCTATGTCATAATGTAGAAATTGTCTTCCACGTGGGATCCTGAGTCAGTCTTTACTATTTTTCTGATTCATGAAACAGCATAATTCATGATGTTTTTCATCTTGTAAGTTTCATTACTATTTTTTCTTCTGATCTTCATAATTCCTTTGATTCTTCTAATTACAAGGGACATGTTTTATCATTCCTATAACCCATGATCACTTCTTAAGACTATATAGAAAGGACAACATTGGCAATGGGCCTTAAGGATGGTTAAAATTCTAATGAGCATAGGTGAGGCAAAAGTAGGTTGACTTTTCTTTTTTCAAGATCCCCCCAAATATGCAGAGTTTCTGTTCTGTCAGAAAGTGGCCTTCTTTATCATCAGTAAAGTTTACCTTGTGAGTCATAGAACAGTTGTCTCACCAGTGTCCTGGTGGGGCTTTGTAGGCATTGATTCTATGTATGGAGCACAGTTCTTAGCTATTAATGATGCACTAGTTATACCTAATTAAATGAGACTATTCTCAAGTATGGCACTCAAGAAATTCAAGGAATTTGGTTGCATAATCAGTTTGTTCATTTATATCTAGAAAAGAAAGAGGACAACTTTTATTGTACTTGTACAAATGCAACATTATTAATATGGGAGGAAGAGACAGTGAGAAAGAAAGAGAAAAAAGAGTAAAAGATTTCTTTCTGAATTCTGAGGGTCAGTGAGAACAAGAAACTATTTAAAGAATGGTCTAGTAAATTAATGATTGAAGAAAGATTAAGAATAAAGGGGAAAGATGTCCAGCTTAGGTGTTATATTTCTTCAGGATTTACAGACGGGCTTCTTAGATCTCAGCTTTTGGGTCTCAGCTTCTGAGAACCTTCCACTGACTTCCCTCGACTGGGTTAAGTGTCCTTCACTTATTTATTACACTCTGTGTGCCCCAATTAGGTACATTGTTTATGACAACAAAAACTGGAAATAACTTAAGTTAGCAACAGAAAAAAGACATGGTAAATCTATACAATGAAATGTAGTAATTAAAAATGATAGTGTCAATGTTTATTCAATGGCATGAAAATATGTTCATAATTGAAAACAGATGATGTAGTGAAATAATGAAAAATTGGATTACAAGAATGTAGTATGCATAGTATTATCACATTTTTATCTACATAGAAATAAATTTTATTCTATCTACATAGAAATACATTTTAAAGGTTATATGTTATAGAGATTATCATTTGATAGTGAGACTATGTATTCTTTTCATTTCTATTTATTGTATAATTTTAAAGTTAAAGTACACATTTCCTTAACAGATAGATATTGATAATTTAAATGGTAAGACATGATTCAATAAAAGAGAAGGACAGATGTGGCTGATCACTTTTATTAAGTGACGATCCCCAACCCAGAACTCCATTATACTATAGAAGATATAATACTCATGAACACAGATGCTTTACTACCATTACTCCACGTGGCGCCTAGTGTTTTAAAATGGAGTATCTCATGCTTTTTCTTTAACTTAAGATAACGAAATGTCTTTCCCTTCCCCCTTTCTTCTCAAGAAGGTTAAAGGTAATCTTCATAAACAGACACTTAAAAGTAAACCCATGGGTTTACAAAACATTAAATGAATTCAACACTCCATTTCTAAAGGCCAGTCATGTTTTTTTTTTTTCTGCCTTGACGCTTACATGTGTGTCTTGGATTTGTCTGGCTCAGGGCCGAACTCTGAACAGAAGCTACATTCACTGGGACGATTTTTTTGTAACATCAGTTTTGGTACTACAAACTAGAAATTGGAAAACAGTTGCTTCATACATTTTCTTACTGGAGTTTTAGGCATTCCATTTAATGAACAAATTTGTTTTATATATATAAAACCTCCTACATATAATTCATTTTTACTATATATATATTAGAGATAGAATCTCACTTTGTCACCCTCGGTAGAGTGCTATGGCGTCACCGCTCACAGCAACCTCCAGGTCTTGTGCTTAGGCAATTTTCTTGCCTCAGCCTGCCGAGTAGCTGGGACTACAGGCACCCACCACAATGCCCGGCTATTTTTTTGTTGCAGTTTGGCCGGGGCCTGGTTCCAACCCACCATCCTCAGTATATGGGGCTGACACCCTACTCACTGAGCCACAGGTGCTGCCCGTGAGGTTATATATTTTTTATGCAATTATAAAAGACTATTTAGAAACAACTTTGAGATGGAGAATACACCCTAACAAGCCTTGGCCCTCTGGAGACTGCACATTTAGACTTATGCAAAATACAAAGAAGCCACATTTTCATACCAGTTCAGAAAGAAAGAAATAAAAAAAGAAAAAAGGAAGGAAGGAAGGAAGGAAGGAAGGAAGGAAGGAAGGAAGGAAGGAAGGAAGGAAGGAAGGAGAGAAGGAAGGAAGGAGAGAGAAAGAAAGGAAGGAAAGAAAGGAGGGAGGGAGGGAGAGAGAGAGAGAGAGGGGAAGGAAGGAAGAAGAAAGGAAGGAAGGGAAGAAGGGAGGAAGGGAGGGAGGGAGGGAAGGAGGGAGGGAGGGAAGAAAGGAAGAAGAAATCCACTGTGAAAGGAGAAAGTCAGGTCACATAGAACTGAATTATTACTCACCTATTCCCGTTGATTAATGAATGTTTAACTCTTAGACATATCTTTCTGAAGTTACTTTTCATAATGTAAAATACAATCCTATATTCTGAATAAAATGGTGCTACTAACTACGGATAAAAGTGACTTGAATCCTTCGGCAGTTCCTTCCCTTCCCTAGACAAATAGCCTGAGCTGTTAGTTCAAGGCCTGCCTCGCTAATAATTTACACATCTAGGACCACAGGGTAGAGAGATGAGAAGTAAAGGGCATAATTGTTTAATGTTCTTTCTCCCTACAAACTGCACATATTCATGCCATAATTCATTTTTACTTTATATTTACATCTATAAATAACTTACATCCAGTGGAACTTGCTTCTAGAGTTGTTTTTCTATTTCTTCTGCTCAATATCTCCAGACACAGACCTTCACCGAGCTTCCTGAACAAAGGTGCACACATTCATGATTCAGGAATGGATAGGGGAAATGTGTGGCACAGAGAGATTTTGTTTATTTATATTTGTCTTTGCTTTTCATATAAACTTAAATAATCATATGTAATCTCCAGGCTGACTTATTGTCATTCAAAAGGATTGTCACTTGCTATTTTTCAGACAGGTCTTCTCTGACTACTTGAGCAAAAGTGTTCACCAGACATGCTGCTGTAATTACTGTGTCACATTTATTCCTATGTGACACGTTTTCGCATTTGTTTGTGTGTTGTCTATGTCCTCCCAACAGAAGGTGAGCCTCATGAAGGCAGGGGCTTTGTCTATTTTATTTAGTACCTGAGAGCATGGCTTGGAATACAGAAGGTGCTCAATAAATGAATAAATGAATGAACATGTGTACAAGCCCTCCTACCTGAGAGCAGCAGTCACTTCACTAACAGAATAGTGTTCAAAAAGTACAACACATGGTTGAATGATCTCTCATCTCTACCTTTATGGACTCAATCAATGCTAAGAGAAGGACAGATGTGGTTAATCATTTTTATAAAGTGATGGTCCCCAAACCAGAACTCCATTATAATATGGACTATAGTAGATATAGTCAGGAACAACATGCAAAATCTTGATTCCAAAACTAGAATTCAATGAAATGACAATGCAATGTGACTTGAGCAAGCAATTGGGTAAAATGTGTCCTTGCATTCCCACTAAGTCATCAACACGGCAGAAGGTCCCGCTGGTAAAGGACAGCTCATTCTTGTGGAAGTTATGTTAGGACACAGTGAAGTAAGGCAGGATCATAGGTCTTAATTCTGATTTATAGAAAATTATGAAACATGCAGCTAAATTATGAATTTGGGTTTTTCAGAACAAAGTTTTTCTTGTCATGTATGAAACATTAATCTTTTAGCCTGAAAAATTTCATTAAATCTCAATTTTTTTAACTTGACATCGTATTTTCTATTTCTTAAAAGTCATCCGATTTCCTGCAAATGCAGCTCTTTAGAGTGATCCAAATAATAAGCATCACATTCGATGATCTAGTATCACACTGTGATTTAGTGTCACACTGCATTTCAACAAAACAAAAGCCATTACATCCTGTGTGACAGGAAAGTGGGTGGAGAACCTCGTGTATCAAACTTCCAGAAATCCTTGTTTACAAGGCTAAGTTTTTAATGTCACTGTGTGGCTGTCCAAAATGTTTTCAGTAGGTCATGGCTTTTTTCTAGGAAAGTTATCTCGATACAACACATTGATACTTATTTCCTTTATATATTAAATCTAAAACACACACACCATGGAAGAACTTTATTAAGTTAAGAAGAAAGATATTAAGTGATAAATATTTTATGGTAGTTGTATAAGGCTTTACATGCAGTAAGTATTCCATAAGTATTTATTATTTTACTGAACTATTCAAGAAATTAAAGCACAGGCTCCCTTACACTCTCTGATCTGAGTTCTGAAGACTTCATTCATGCTGGTCTCTGAATAACAGAAGTGGTAGATTCTAGTGACCAGGAGATTTAAGGGGTTATTGACTATATAACTCTATGGCTAGCAGTTGTAAATTATAGCTGTAAACGACAAACAAGGAAGTTCTTCTGCCTCCAGTCCCTCTCTGCCATAAATCCCTCTGCCCTGACCCTCTGCCCTGCTCATTGTCACCCTCCTGGAAGTTCAGTTTTTTATCAGCCTCACTCAAGTGAAATGAAAGCACTGATTTATTTATGTTGCCCTTGACCCTAGATTTTTCACAATTGAAACAGTACTTCAGGTTCCAGATTCCTGTGCCCCTGTGTGAACATTTAGCCCTCACAGCTACTTAGAAAGCGTGTCCCTTCCCCCTTTCTCCGTGCCCTCCCAGCAGGTTGCGTCGCCTTTAGGTACCGCACATCTCCCCCCACCTCCCTGGACCTGTCTGCTAGGCAACCAGACCTCCCTCAACATTTCCTGCCTTTCGTCTCCAGAAATTAATTAAAAGATAACCCAACTAAAATCTAAATTTAGAGATAAGAGGATTTAAAGATTTCACAAAACTTTCCTATGGAAATTTGGGCAAATAACATTTTCCCAGAATGTTATTTGGAACACTGGGCCGTCGAGCAGCGAATCTCTCAAAGGCTACTTATTCAATGGCAGAACATTCTAATGCCTTTATTTCTTCTATTTGTGTTAATTTTTAAAAACATTATCTTGTTTAGTTTGGGGGGGAAAGTACAGAATACTGTAGTAACAGCGATCATAGTGCTACTCAAAATTTTCTCCATTTTTGAAAATATTTAATTCTGCTCAATGGAGTCGTGTTGGATCAATGGAGTCATTCAGTAGAATGTAGGAGTTAATTTCCATGTGCTAGCCACAATTTTATTCCTGACCTTTTAGAGAGATAAATAAATAATCTTCTAAACACTGTAAAATCAGGTTTATTAATATTTAATAATGATAAATTACCTTCCTGTTATTTCACATTTACATGATACCAGACAGAATGCATCTTTAAGGTCTATTTCTGTGCCTTCTGTCAAGATAGCTTCTTTCTTAAAAAGAAAACCAGAGCTGTGCACAAACGTAACACAGGAAATTGTATTAAACTCATTTCATGTATAGAGAAAAGTGTACATGTATGTGGTCTGATCCTCTAGGGTTAATCAAGATTGAATATTGACTTTGGTTTTTTTTAAAGTTTCATTTTATAATAGCATAATATTTCAGAGTTTTGGACCAGGGTCCTTCTATCCTGGTGAATTGTTGTTTAGCTAAAATATGTATGTCAGCACTTTGAGCACAACCAGAGGCCCTGGGCACTGCTGAGAAGCTACTACCAGCCTCAAGGTATGGGCCAGTATGGTAACCAAAGCCCTGACCTAGTTAGTTAAGTTGAGAAGGCTGTGGCCCAGTGGCGTTGTGGAGTTAAGGGTCATTGTGGGAAACTAAGTGGTTTCAGAAAGTGAATCAATACCTGGTTCTGCATAAGAACTCCCAGGATCTCTCCTCCAAAATGGTAGTGACCCTGACCTTCACTCACCAGGGTCAATTAACTCTGGGACATGGAGAACCTAACATCAGGGGGACCTATTAGAAGATGCCCATGAACCCCGAGCAGCTCTATCAATATTCTAGGGGTTGAAAGGAGGGTCAGAGGGCACCCTTGCCTGCTTTAGTCTGATGACCCCATGAATAAAGGAACACTCTCCCATGTAAATACACACCAAAGCTGTGAGTGGCCAATTCACCTGGCAACTTAGGCAGCCAAACCTAGACAATGAAGTCTTGGAGATAGGGGTTTGTTATTCTCCATTTGCTTCCACTGCCCCCCAGATCTAGTCTCTTCCTTTTTCCACCCTGGGCTATGTTGCCAGGGGAGACTGACCACTACAGATGGCACCACTCAGGTCTTTGCCCTCTGGACGGTTAAGCCAAGGGGAGCCACTGGCAGGATGTCGGAGAGCAAGAAAAGGGAAGAGTCAGATGTTTTTTGTGTCCTCCAAAGCTCCCTCTTACCCTAGGCTTGACCCCCAGCCCACCCCTCCCACTAGTTGCCTCCTTCCACAAGAACAGCTGCTGCTACACACACACCCTGCCAAGGCTCCCTCTCTCACTGATCATGCTGTCTCCCTCCTTTGCACCTTGTGGCCAAGAGGTGGGAACAGCTCATGACCAAACGTGCCTTGCTTGTCCATCTGCTCTGCCCCCATCTCTGTAAATATTTCCTTTATCGTATGCTACCCTAACTTCCAGCTGTTGTAACTTTTAGTACCTGTACACTGTGGCTGACAGAGTGGGAGATAAGCAGGTGCGACATGCATACACACACACACACACACACACACACACACACACACACACGTGTTTATGTATTTGACCAGAGGGATCTCATTTCTAGCGAAGGGACTTTGATTTCTAAAAAAAGATCCAAAGGCTGCAGAAAATTTCCCTTGAAAGAAGTGAAAAAGGGAAGGAAGGGAGAAGAAAGGAAATAGAGGTGATTTCTTCTTTGCCTCAGTAGAGTTTATTTTAGTCCTTGGTGTCTGATGTGTGTTTAAGTATTAAATAGATTCCACTTCAAATAAGGTAAAGTTAGGCATGTTTTCTCATCAAAATAATTTTAATTCACAAGTTCTTAATTTAGATTTCTTAATTTCTTATTTTAAGATTTCTTAACCTGCCTAATTAAGATCAAAAGGCAAACTTTGATAAGCTTTTTCCCAAGTCAAAAGTTAGCAACCTACCCATAATATTAGATTATTTTATGGCCTGGCACTGGGGTTCACACCTGTAATCCTCTCACTCCATGAAGCCAAGGTGGGAGAATCACTTAAGCTCAGGAGTTCAAGACCAGCCTGAGTGAGAGAGAAAAACTAGCTGGGCATTGTGGCAGGTGCCTGTAGTCTCAGCTACCTGGGAGGCTGAGGCAGGAGAATCGCTTGAATCCATGAGTTTGAGGTTTCTCTGAGCTAGGTTGATGCCAGAGCACTCTAGTCTAGGCAACAGAGTGAACCTCTGTCTCAAAAAACAAAAAAAGATTATTTTAAAATGGAGAATATGTTCAGATTCTTCAAACAATTGTGTCACTAAAAAGAAAGACTATTAGGTATTACATACACACAGGCATCAACTTTTGACAGCATCTTAATGGAATTAAATGTAATTGAAATTTAATGAAATTAAAATTAACAAAAACAACCTGGTCAATTATTTAAGAGATGCAGGAATTAAAAAAAAAAATCATTGAGTTATTTGTTGAAACTTTTGTTTATTGCTATTGAAAACCACATTGTCTCAAGATTTCTATCATAACCGAATAGATTCCAAGGTTTGTTTTATCTCATCAAGGCTTTTGAAGTCATCAGTTCTCCCATTACCAGTAAGAGCCCAAATCATTATCACTGCTATTGTCATTTCTTGAAGTTTTCAAATGCCACTTTTCATTCCAAGAGCTTATAGCATGACGTGCACAATGAACAGGAAACAGATGTGTCCTAGAGATTTATTTTAATATTTTGTGTGTATTTACTACAAACAGACAAGAATCAAAATACCAACTTAATGTGAATGTTTTTTTAAAAATATCTTAAAAATGTTCTGAGATTGTGGGTACACAATTTAAAAAGCAAAATTTAGAAACTCAGAATGAGGTTTCAGTCTCAGTAATTTCATTTATTATGTGGCTCTGCATGTCTTAAAATGAAGGAAAATTAGAGATATCTACCCCACCTTCCCAAAGGGAAAATTGTGAAATTCAAATAATAATAATTATTAGTATTTAATAATAAAAGGAACAATTGTAAATTAATTACAAAATGCCATACAAATGATACTTAAGATTTTTTTTCTGTACTTTTTGAAGTGTCATAGCTCTTCACGAACTTGGAAAGAAGCAACATTTTTGTAAACAGTGGTGAAAGATAATATCCCTCAGAAGTCTACGAAACTGTGATGTGAAGTCAACAAAGAAAGAAAGGGGGTAAAATATTGCAAAGAGCCATACGACTAAGTAGATGCACATTCTTAAATAAGCTCAGCTTGTATTTCTTCATGGACCGTGGTGATATTGTGAATTATACGCTGGAATGTGCGTGTGTGTGTGCGCACATGGAGACTCTTAATTGTGTGTGTGGGTTAAATATTAGGACACAACCAGGTTCACTTTTTAATTTGCTGACTTGATTGGGTTTTGAATGAAAAACAGTCAAGTCTTTTTTACAATTGTTAGAAAAAGAATTTTTTACGATCTCTCCTACAAGGTCGCTTTGAGTCTATTTCCTTTTGTCAACTTTGAATTCCCTTTAATGGCTTTATAAATAAGAGTTGGAATGCTTCTTAAAATAAGCAACTGGAGTTAATTATAGATCATTAGAAGTTGCTTACTCCTTGGGATTTCGTTTCCAGTGTTTCTTCCTGTTTTCAATTTTGAGACATCTAACTTCATTAGGGTAGTTACTATCACCCCAAGTTGAATGACAGAGCTGAAAGGAAGTGGAGAGAGCCCTGCTCTGCACGGCCCACTCAGCCTGTGGTCTCCTTGATATCTGCAGCTCTTCGCCATTGAATTGTCCTACACTTATTGTTTTCTTGTCTACTTTACACAAGTGCCTTAAAACTGTGTTCAACAGAGATATTCCACTTGAAATAATTGTTCTCTTTAACACAGTGTTCCAATTAGTACGTTATTGAATCAGTGCCTCAACCAAATAATCAACTACTATTACTTAAACAAACAAACAATATTTGTTTTGAAGTACTCTGGTAGTTTGTTTTTTCTGTCTTGTAATCATTGTCAGTACAGTACCTCATGTTTTTCTCTAGAATTTTTATATGCACCAAACCAAGTTTTAAAAATTTAAGAAGAGCCCGTGTTTCAACCATTCTGTGTTGATATGCATCGCAGCCAAATCACTGCAGAATATCTTAGACTTCAATCTACAATCAAGCTATTCTACTATAAAATCTCTCTGCACATTATCAAAACTCATGGGAGGAAATGATTGTGAACCACTGATTATTTCTGATATGCTAGTGTAGACACAATCAGTTTTATCATAAGTTTAAAAGAACCTCTTCCTCATTGATCCTGCTCCTGTCCACGGGGACTAGACCTCCTGGCTCCCATCCACCCTCTGCACTGTGTTTGCAAGGTAACAGCTTTATCAAGATACCATAAAATTAGCTCATTTAAAATATGCAATTCACTGTTTTTAGTATGTTCACAGAGTTGTGCATCATCACCATTATTTTATTTTTTTTCACTCGTTTCAGAACATTTTCATCATTCTAAAGAAACCCCATCCATATCAGCAGTCATTCCTGATCTACCTTTCCCCATGGCCTCTGGAAACCACGAAGCTGCTTTCTTTTTCTTAATGCCTATTGTGACAGTCCACACAAAATGAGTTTTCGTTAAGACTTTTTCATGCAATAAAAACAGCATTTTTATTCATAAGAGTTGACTTTAATTAACCCGGTGTAGAAAATTCTAACTTACTCCCCCTTCACTTCTAGTGACATAAAATACAATCTCAAAACTTAGTGTTGTGGAGATTATAAGGAAAACCTAAATGTTATATTACTAATCTACCTAGATAAAATTTATATTAAAATATTTTATGACACTTGGGTTTGGTTTTTAATGAGTAGTGAGGGGTATAGTAAAAATGAGTTTTTCATAAATAAAAAATCTTATGAAGAGTTTTATAAATGTCCAGTTATGGTAGTCAGATGCCAGATATATAATGTTTGTAACCTGCCAACCTTGTTTTTAAGCACTTTTATGCCCAATCTTGCTAGCCACTGATAATTATTCCTAGACTAATTAAATACAATTTATTTTATGCATGTATAGGGGATACTTTTGCTCTATCCCAACTCAGATGAAGAGTGTAGTCTGGTTCCAGTCAATTCTCCATAGGTGAAATGGAAGGGAGTAATTACCTTCCCCTTTGCATCCTCACCACTGCTCCCGGTGGCTAGCGCCATTGTAAGAGGCCTAAGCTGCTAAAGTCATGTTGTCTTTGTAGGTACTCATGTGTGAATGTATTCAGGCGATAGCCAGACCAGTAACAGCAACAGCCACCTGGGACTGAAGGTGGACTGCAAGTCACTGGGTCCCAATACAAATGATATATTCTGCTTATTCAAGTAGCACCTGGTGGGCCACGAATAACAGGCAGGCTGAACAGGCTCACAGCAGCTGCTGGTGCTGTCAACTGATGCTGCTTCTTTCCACTTGACAGAGGCGTATCCGGATACTCCTCCCACCAGCCCTCTTCCTCTGGACCAGACCCTCCCTCAGTCTCTCTTCACTCCTGTATCCCCTATGAGACTCCTCTTCATCCATAGTTTGACAACTTTCTGTGGCTCTTACGGAAAAGAAAACTCATTCTTTTGGTTATATAGTCTTCCATTTTTCTTTTCTTAAGAAGAGCCCATGTTTCAACCGTTCTGTGTTGCTATGCATAGCAGCCAAATCACTGTTCAGCAAAACTTTTAAAAAGAAAAAGTCAAGCTTATGGGGGGAGGGGGGAAGAGGAGGGGAAAACATTGAACTACCTTTTAATCTCGGGAGTTTCAGAAAGAAATTTAACCTCATAAAGGACTTTTTTATACCCCTTATTTTTGTGACTGTAAAAATCTTCCCTATTACATAAACATGTAATTGTTTAGTTAATATTGTTATTATTTTGCTATTAGCCTTAGTAATGTGCTTCATATTATAATGATCTGTCCCATGACTATTTCTGACTCCGATAAATTAGTCCTAATTCCAGGGCAGATCTTTAAAACTCTTCCCTGCTTTACTCCCGGTACCTTCAGTGGCTTTTAACTGTGGATCTGCCTCTATCCTCTTTCCTTTTCTAAAGAGACATCAGCTAGTCATGGCCACCTTTGAAGAAGAGCCCCAAGGTCCCCTCCATCAGCACAGTCTCTGCCTCATAGAAGAAAGAGCTGAGTGAGATGATTGCATGGCTCTCTTCATCCCACGAATTGATATTTGGGACCCAAAAAAGCTGAAAATGGCCAACACTAACAGTGTATGTTTACTAATGTTTAAATGCCCATTATATGTCATCCAACTAAGTACCTAAAGTTTCTTTATGCATCATTACACGTGGCTTCATTTTATCTTCAAATTTTAAAAGAATCACCAGCAATTATTCTTCTAGACTATTTATGCTCTACTGTAAGAGGCAAATGTCCAACTTTTCAGCTTTATTTTGATAGTACATAAATTTTATTTATTGACAATAAATTATAAATTTCCTTAAAGAAGGGATTGTAAGAATTCACGGCATGAAAGTTTCACAGTGTGCCTCATGCCTACGTTTACTTCATTTCCTCTACTACAAAAAAAAGATTAAATCAAGCCACTTTAGGACACAAATAAAAAGGAAAAACAAAAACAGAGGAAAAAAACATGTTTGTATATGTCAATCAGAACTGTGAAAATGTTCTGTGCTTATAAGAAGTCCAAATGTCCTGGCATCTTTCTAAGATGCTTTCAAATCTGGTCTCAATTTCACTTTCCTTTCTTAACTTCTATCCCAGTCTATTTGTCCATTTCACGTTGCCTCTGCCTAGAAATCCCATTACAGTTTTTCTCTATCTGTAAAATTCCCTGTCCGTTTCCTGCAAGGTTAAAGTCCAGTGCCAGTGTCTCTGTGAACCTCTGTTCTTTTTTCCCCCATTGACTTTATCCTCTAGTCTAGGCGTCCGATTCAATTAGAAAGATCATTCTATGTATGTGTTTATAGGTTACTTGAAATTTTTCTTGAGAATAGGGCCTATAAATTCAACATCTCTGATTTCTCAAGACCTAGGAGATTTCCTTCTATGTAGAGATAACTTCTTAAATGCTTCAATGAATGAATCATAGGGGAGCAGACGCTATAGACGACAAAAGTGAGTAACTGATTATCTTTATATAGATTATAGTTTGGTAAAGCAGATGAAAAATAGACATGTATCTATAAAAGAAACTATTTAAGTTTTAGTATTTCAGAGTCGTATAGTAGACTGTCTTCTCCCCCGGTATATTTATTTTGTATTAAAGATAAAAGATATTTCCCCATGCCTGTGCTTAGTGACCCAGTCCTACTACAAGAAATGCCAATCTAAGTTTGAAATACTAATAAATCGTTTATTTGTTGTAATCCTGGGGTTTTAGAGCACAACTACTTTATTTAACCTTTTAGAGGTTGGTTAAAGAAAAGTAACTAAATCAGCCTCTTCAAACAATCTTAGAATTGCCTAACAGCTTAAAATATGATTAACTCATATTTCAAATGAAGGGACCCAACAATGCAGCTAAAATGTTCCCACTCATTCCTGGTTGTTACTGAGTCAGAGACTGCCACGAATTAAAGATTCCTGCCAGGTCACAGCCCTGGTACGCCCTCCCTTGCTGTTGCCCTGCTGTGTCACTCATATTGAGGTCTGCCAACAAGTCTAGAGAAGTTTCCTATACTCGGAAGAACTATTGGTCCTCAGGATTCTGAAGGCAAGTTTGGCTTTATTTATTTATTTTTTTTCAGTACCAGTGCCCAGATGTCTTTGGACAACGTTTCTGGCACATATTTATTCAGGAAATAGGGAGGGAGGAACACCTATTTTATACTTTAAGTGAAAAAACACACAAGAACATTACATAACAAAAAAAAAAATGGTTGGCTAGTGGTGAAGTTCAAGCTCTGCGTCACTGTGACTTTATTTTGGTCATAGAGGAAGGAATCATGGGTTGTCAGGTGCAGCAGCAACAGCTAAAAGATAATTTCACTGGACTCCTTAACTTAACAGACTTAAAAGGAAACTTGAAAATATTAAAATTGAGGACAATATGACTTATTTTCTCTTTACAAGGAAGATAAAGTAATGAACAGCAGATTTACAATAGAGTAACAAGTGTTCTCCCATCCAGGAACATCACCCTGAAACCCAATATATGGAAGAAACTTTAAAATTATGAAGCTAGGCTAAGTTTTCTGAATGGGTTAGTTCTATGAATCAGCACCATTCTCTTGGGATATAATTCCCCTGAGTATTTACATGATAAAATTTAAAAATCTGAATCTTGATGAAATCTTTGTAAAAACAGAAGCAGTTCTAGACACTTTCACCTATTGCAAGAGGGGAAGAGAGGGGGTAGGATGAGAGCACACTTTGATGCTACCTTAAAATTTATTTGAAACCTCATATTTAACTTAAAAATCACTTTTGAATATTTCTTATAAGCATGTATTGTTTTACCATACAAAAACTTTTATATTCTTTACCATTGAGTAAAATTGGCACCACCCCCATACTCAGGTGGGAGTACTTAATATATCCTGTGGCTTTGAAAACACAAACTCTTACTACTAGAGAACCTGCAGGCACTAAAGCAGGGTCTAACCCTCTTCTATTCTTGGCCTTAGTGAAATTTTCATGTTAAAAAATAAAAATATCCCTCTTTCAGCTAGTGTAAGGTAAAAAGCACATTCATATTAATGTTGCAGTGGGTTCTGATATCCTCATGCTCACTCATTTTATAGGAATATCTTCAAGATGATTTTCTAATCCAAAGTAAATGTTTTCAAGGTGAACATTCTGGAAACAATAATAGGTGTTGATGGAGACATTTTTAGCCAAATACTGAACTTCTCCTTCTGGAGGTCATCAGATTACATCACGTCCTACAGACTGTATCACACAACCTTCTCCATGTTTGCATGGTCGATTTAATACCAATTCTTCTACTGCTGGAAGAAGAAGATTCACAGCTATTGGGTACTTTTTTTTTTTTTTTTTTTTTGCAGTTTTTGGCTGGAGCGGGGTTTGAACCCGCCACCTCTGGCATATGGGGCCAGCGCCTTACTCTTTGAGCCACAGGCACCGCCCTATTGGGTACTTATTTATCCCATGTGTCATGCTGAACACTTGTAGCTTGCCTTATTTAACTTTTACAACACTCTTCAGAGAGGGGCAGCACAATATTTATATCCCTGTTTTACCATTGAGAAAACTGAGACTTAGAAAAAGTAGATGACTTTTCCTAATTCACATTCTACAATATTGTGGTTCCAAGACATGAATCCAAGTAACTCCAGAGCCTTACTGACTAGTAATTTTACTCAGCATATTAGACTAACTCCAAGGAGAGTACTTTGATGTGAAGTAGGGTTTTTTTCCTAATGATTATTGGTCAATAATCCCTATACTCGTACCTCATTTCATAGACATCTACTTCCCAAATTCTTCATTAATGTATTCTCTAATCTATTAGTATACTCTTAATTTTAACTCATGCTTCCAAACCCTGAAAGAGATCAGATCAGATTAGGTCTCATTTAAAATGCAAATCTGTACAATACATAAAGTCCAGAGCTTTATATTTGCCAGCAGGTATCCTTATCTAATTACTAGTTAGTGACCCTGGACAAGTTTTTAATCTTATCTAAACCTCAATTTACTCAATAACTTATCTTTCTGTCAGAATAAAATTGGTTAGGAAAATAGCTTGCATGACGTTAATTTGTATTTGGGTTTATGGACATTCAGAAAATAAGTACTTATTCTAAATTTAATTCTCAAACAATAGTTATTTCTCGGTCTCTGCATTTGCATTGATTTGATATGAGGAAGATCCACAAATTCCATAAATATTGTTATAAGATTCATAACACATATGAAAATTAACTTTAACAATATAACTGCGAATGGTGGTTATCACCATTGGTTTGTAAGTCCTAGAGAAAAGCAAGAAATATTTCTATTTAAATATTCTTGCTTTCTCTAGGACTTACAAACCAATGGTGATAACCACCACTATGTTTTAGTAAAAAAAAAAAAATTCCCAATAATTATAGACTTGATCTTCCCGTAAGTGTTCGCATGTGTGACATATATTGTCACAGAGTCTCACTCTGTTGCCCAAGATAGTGTATAGTGGGGTCATCATTTAGCATCATTTAGCCCACTGCAAACTGAAGCTCCTGGGCTCAAGCGATCCTCCTGCCTCGCCTTCCATGTAGCTGTGACAAAGGCACATACTTCCATGCCCAGCTAATTTTTCTATTTTTTTGTAGAGGCGGGGTCTCTCTCTTGCTCAGGCTGGTCTTGTACTCCTAGGCTTCTGCTTAGTCTGCCAAAGTACTAGTATTACAATGGTGAGCTATCGTTCCTCATCCCATATGATGAGTGTATTTTAACCCCACTTTATTTAAATAAGGTTTTATACAATTTCTCTTTTTATTTTTCTCTAATAGACGGAATTATAATTTGCTTTTCTAATAGAATGCCTCATATCAATATTCAAATGCATGTGTGTATATACTGTATATATATATATATATATATACACACACATATATATCCATCAATACATAAACACACATATATACGTACTGTTATGTATATTTGAAAACTAAGAAATTTGAAGAAATATTGATGTGAATTATTTATTATGATTTCTAATCTCCAAGCATTAATCAATATTTATCAGTTACTGTGTAAGGGTCAATGGATCATACCGGCAGCCACAAGACATAACTGAAACTGCACAGGGAAGTGATCTGTACACAGGAAAGACATTATTTGGCAAGAAATGAGAGCACTGAATGGAGGCAGATGAGCCTAACCAATGTTTAATGAAACCCAACTGCGACCTGATGTAATACAGTTTTTCTAGAGGCTTATTTGTGTAATTTCGAAGACAAAACTAAGAAATGACATTATGGAAGCTAAAAACAGGGGAAACAGGATTTTTTTTTATTATTAAATCATAGCTGTGTATATTAATGTACATGATCATGGGGCACCATACACTGGTTTTATAGACCGTTTGACATATTTTCATCACACTGGTTAACATAGCCTTCCTGGCTTAGTTATTGTGTTAAGACATTTGTATTCTACATTTACTAAGTTTCACATGTACCCTTGTAAGATGCACTGTAGGTGTAATCCCACCAATCACCCTCCCTCCGCCCATCCTCCCCTCTCCTTCAACTCCCTCTCCCCCTTCCCCCTATTCTTAGGTTGTAACTGGGTCATAGCTTTCATGTGAAAGGCATAAATTAGTTTCATAGTAGGGCTGAGTACATTGGATACTTTTTCTTTCATTATTGAGATACTTTACTAAGAAGAATATGTTCCAGCTCCATCCATGTAAACCTGAAAGAAGTAAAGTCTCCATCTTTCTTTAAGGCCTGCATAATATTCCATGATGTACATATACCACAATTTATTAATCCATTCATGGATCGATGGGCACTTGGGCTTTTTCCATGACTTAGCAATTATGAATTGGGCTGCAATAATCATTCTGGTATAAATATCTTTGTTATAATGTGATTTTTTGTCTTCTGGGTATATACCTAGTAAAGGAATTATAGGATTGAATGGCAGATCTATTTTTAGATCTCTAAGCATTCTCCAAACATCTTTCCAAAAGGAATGTATTAATTTGCATTCCCACCAGCAGTGTAGAAGTGTTCCCTTTTCTCCACATCCACGCCAGCATCTCTGGTCTTGAGATTTTGTGATATGGGCTAATCTTACTGGAGTTAGATGATATCTCAAAGTAGTTTTGATTTGCATTTCTCTGATGATTAAAGATGATGAGCATTTTTTTCATATGTCTGTAGGCCGTGCACCTGTCTTCTTCAGAGAAGTTTCTCTTCAAGTCCCTTGCTCAGCCTGCGATGGGATCCCTTGTTCTTTTCTTGCTTATATGTTTGAGTTCTCTGTGGATTCTGGTTATTAAACTTTTGTCGGAGACATAACCTGCAAATATCTTCTCCCATTCTGAGGGCTGTTTGCTTGCTTTACTTACTGTG
>CAUYPK010009091.1:0-20368 GCA_963574355.1 Loris lydekkerianus | reverse complement strand
TCATTAAGCGATTTTCGGCCAATTTTTCTCTACGAATTCAAATTGAACCAAAGCGCTGCCGAAACAGCCCGAAAAATTAACCAGGCATTTGGCAATGATAGTGTTAATGAACGCACTGTTTGACGTTGGTTTGCGAAATTTCATTCTGGAAATTTTAGCCTCGAAGATGAGCCCCAAAGTGGTCAATCTAGAGTAATCCAGGATGAGGATTTGAGGACCCTGGTGGAGACTGACCCATCACAAACGGTGCATGGGATGGCAGAAGAACTGGGTGTCAGCTCCCATGTGGTTTTTGATAGTTTAAAATGTATTGGAAAGGTCAAAAAGCTCGAAAAGTGGGTGCCCCATGATTTAAACGATCGGCAGAAATTGTCACGTTTTGAGGTTTGTTCTTCATTGCTTTTGCACAACCAAAACTATCCTTTTTTGTATTGGATCATCATGTGTGATGAAAAGCGGATTCTCTACGACAATAGGAAACGTTCAGGACAGTGGTTGGACACTGATGAGCCACCCAGGCACTTCCCAAAGGCGAAACCCCACCAAAAAAAGATCTTGGTTACTGTATGGTGGTCAGCGGCTGGTGTGATTCACTATAACTTTCTGCAACCAGGCCAAACCATCACAGAAGAGTCCTATTGTGAGGAAATCGGCAAAATGTACCAAAAATTGCATCAGCAGCAGCCAGCACTGGTCAACAGAAGAGGTCCGATCCTGCTCCACGACAACACCTGGCCGCACATCTCACAAATCACCGTCCGAAAATTAAAGGAATTGAGCGTCGAAGTTCTGCCCCACTCACCATATTCCCCAGACCTCTCGCCAACCGACTACCATCTTTTCAAGCACTTCGATAACTTTCTCACCGGTAGAACCTTTGCCAATCAGGACCTAGCAAAAACGGCCTTCGTTGACGTCATCAAATCCCAAGCACCCAATTTTTATGCCAACAGAATTAATCGACTTGTGTTACGTTGGCAAAAGTGCACTTATTCAAATGGTGCTTATTTCGATTAAATTGAATAAATATTCACTGAGATATTACAGTTTAAAGTAAACTCATAAAAACAGACAAAACTTTTGAAATGACCTAATATTACTCAAGGAACCTGGGCTCCATCACTCAGAGGTATTACTGTTACTTAAGGAACCTGGGCTCCATCACTCAGAGGTCCTTAATTTCAAAAGAAAAGAAAAGCAGCAAAGTGATTACTGCTACTGTTTAACAAAGTACTCGAAAAACTTACCCCATGAAACAGTCAGATTAATAAGGTCAGTTTCTATAGGTCAAGAATTCAGATATGACACAGTGGGGAAGATTTCTCCTGATTCCATCATGTGAGGGGGCTCAGCAGGGAAAATCAGAAGGCTAGTGGTGGTTGAATACTTGAGGGTGGAAATTATCTGAGTCACCTTTAATTGCATGTTTAGTAATTGATTCTACTCAACTGGGATCTTTTCTGTGCTGATGGCTAGAAAACTTACATGTTTCTTCCCCCTGTGACCTGTCTGTGAGGGTGATTTGGGGGTTCCTTACAGCATGCGACCGAGGTTGCAGGACCAGGAGCCCCCAGAGAACCAGAGACAGGTCATGTTACCTTTTATAATCTAACGTTGGAATGCTTATAACATTACTCCCACCAGAGACACGAGCCTACTGAGATTAGAAGGAAATAACATTAATCTGACCTTTAACAGGAGGAAGGTCAAGGTCACACAGTAAGAACACGTGCATTGAGAAACACTGCTGCAAAAATTTCTGGGGAACACAATTGGCCATACACCTCATTTAGCAAATAATGGAATTCTGGGTGTATGATAGGATTGGTGTGCCTTTCGAAGAGCCAGAAACATCTTTACTTCATTGAATATGGCATTTTTGTTTAAATGTTATTTTAATTTTCATCTTGATAGTTTAAGGAATGTAGGTCACGGTTGAAAATTAAACCATTTAAAGACCATTAGGAAATATACATTTTCTAGGCCAGTAGAAAAAACATTTCAGCTTCTTATTAGCTTTTCCTATGATGAATCACAAAATGAATCAACTTTACACTAGGAAGTCATCATGGCTCAATAAACTAATCAATGAACTAAGGCTTCAGCATATGGTAAACACCCACTACTTCCCTCAAGTTATTTTAAGCCTCATCAAAATAGTCCAAACCAGATGTATGTCAGGTTATTATTTTTTTTTTTATTGCAACAGTACAATCTATACTAGAAATGAATTTTTAGAACTCTCTGAAAGTTCTTACTATAGATTCCCATCCATTCCTGAATGTCTGCATTCCTACCTCTTCCACTAATTAACCAGAATATATTGGAATTAGCTTTGGACAAACTGAAAAACCTGTAATGCAATTGGCTCTTCATGATAGTTACTGGTTATGAGAATGATGAAAATATTGGGTTATGATTCAAAAGTAGATTGATACTAACACATGCTTCTTCCATCTCATGCTCAAGGTGATAGAAAAGGAAAGGAAATGTTATGAGTGGCAAGTTTAATTAAGTATGTCTGTCTGTTAAAAATAATTTGCTTCAGGCAAGTCACCTTGCTAACTGCTTTCCTTTCCTCCATCTGCTTCCTTAATGGCTGCAGTAAGGTGACAGAGTCTTCAATCAACAGTTTGGGGGTATTTTTAATGTGTCAGTACAAGACCCGGGATGAGCAGCATAAGGTTTGCATGGAAATGCAGCGTGGATCCATAGTCTTTTCAAACATTCGCTTTTGTTCCTCTTAGGTCTTACGTCTGCATTTCAGGGAAGAAGGGGAAGCCCAAAAGCTGACAGCGCTAGGATTTATTTCATACATCATCCTCGCACGTTCCTTAAGAACAAGTATAAAAAGCTTAACAAAAAGACCCCCTAAGCACTTTCTTATATCTCATTAACAAGAACTGGATCATATGGTTGCCTTTTATGGTAAGAAAGTTTAAGAAGACAAATACTTTTTCATTCCTTTGTCTCTGGAGTAGAGAACGGCCAGAGGGATGTGTGTATATTTTTTTCTTTTTCTTTTTTTTTTAATCATAGCTGTCTACATTAATGCGATCATGGGGCACCATACACTGGCTTTATAGACCATTTGACATACTTTGATTCCATTTATATGAAACGTTCAGAACAGGAGAACCTATTTACCCAGGAGGTAACTTAGTGATTGCTTAGGACGGGGGTGCAGGATAGATGGTGGTAACTAAAGGACATGGGGTTTCTTTTTAAAGTGATGAAAATGTTTCAAATTTGACTGGGGTGGTGTTTTGTACTTATCTGTGACTACACAGAAGCCATTGATTTGTACATTTTAAATGGGTGAAATGTATTGAATTATATCTCAATGAAACTGTCATTTAAGAAAGTTTTTAGGAGTCTATAATATTGAATAACAGCTCTGCTAATTCCTAGGTGAATTTGTTTTTTAAATCTCCAGTCTCTTCTCATAAAGACCCCAAGGTAGTAGCATGTCACTAGCGATGTTTGAGTAGGTTAAGGAGTCTGGGTTTTCCACTGTGAATAATAGGATTTAGGGATCTCCCTGTGCATATTTCAGTGAGCACTCACTTCATGATGTCTGCTGCACTTCCCGCATGGTCAAGGTTATTACCATCTGTGTTTTGCAGTTGAGATGAATGTGGCTTAGAAAGCTTAAATAGTTTTCCCAGTGCTGCACGGCTAGTGACCAAGGGAATTGGACTAGAAACTGGGCTTCCACATTTAGTCATATTTTCAGCTGCTACAACTGTGCTTCTTGTTATTACTGTTGAGGATTGAAAAGTCATTATTTCAAGAAATCTCTTGCATACGTGTCTTTTACTTCACCTAAGCATTAGAGGGAGATGCTACAATTTTGAAGCACTTGCAAAATGCCAAATGTTTATATAAAAGTTATTATTATTAAATCGTCTGAAATATATGTTAGCCCTAATTTCTAGATTAAAAAAAGTTTAGAAGTTTAAATAATTTTTCCAAGGTAAAACAAAGGAAGGGGGGAGTTTAATATTTGATTTCATTTGTGCATGGTTTCAAAGTTGCTCTCTTTTACTATTATCCATAACAAGACTTTGTAATGACGATGGTGCCTGACTCCATTCATCTCCATCCAGTCTGCAGAAGAGTCATCTATCTATCTGCCCATCATCCACTCTCCATTTCATTTATCTGATGCACACATTAATTATAGTATATATACAGTGCATTAGCTGTTATTATTTTTTCTTACTGTCATATTGTGTTTTATCACCCCCCTCATTTTTCATTCTCAAAAGCTATTCTCACAAGCCTCATAGTAAAACATGTCTCCTATCCGCACTCCAGTCATTCCAGTGTGTCACCTTCAATTTTCTGTGTTAGAGTTACTTGTCAAAGATGGTTAAATGAGAATTGAAGTAACCATGGTGTGCTCATGTAGTAAATATTCGATTGCAGTACCAGTCAATAGTATCAGTACATTTTGATCAAAACTTGATGACATTTTTAAAATAATTCTGGGCATACAGTAAAACTGTGTTACTTCACTTTATAATGATTAGTGATTGTTTTCTCACTTGGGTGGAGAGGGGATTGTGTGTGTGTACCTCCATAGAGAAAGGTGATGAACAAATATGCTTCCAATTGAGAAATAAATTCTATCGAATTTAAGTTGAAATGCATGATCATCTTATTAATTCTAGAATTTTCCATAAGCTCTCTCATGAAATGTACTGAAGTTTCCATTTTAGTATCAAGAGACAAGTAAAAATGAAAAAGGACTCCACATTTGTGTTCTGTGATATATATCAGGTGTAGAACAGTGTTCTTCAGAGTAAGAATACTCAGGCCAGCAAAAGAAGCCCAGCCTAGACACCATCTGCCTTATTTCTTTGACCGAGTATCTCTGTACACAAAACAATCCATGAGATAAGTAATGTAATTTAAAACAATTGTTACAATTTCAGGTGAAATCGGTTCCTTCAATCAAGACTTCGTTTTATCCATGGATGAGAAGATTGCAGTGTACCCACGAATTCATATTCCTTTAAATCAGGGCTTACACACAATGTGTGTAGTTTGCGAACCCCTCCCTGGTGAGAATTGGCAAAGAGGTGTTCAGAGGTGTCTCAGACAATCTGAAAAGATGAGTAGTGATAATGGCTAATGGATAACTGTCAAGAATTTAAGGATTTAGGGAATATATACTCACAGTCTTTTGCTAATATAAATACATTTTAAAGGAGTTTTTTTGTATAAAACATTGCACAATGCTCAATTACTTGTTTATAAACAATGAAGACTGTCTTTGAGAGTTTGAAAGGATAGGAGAAAAGATCATTACAATGAAAATCATAAGCTGCAGTGCCTGTAGCTCAATGGATAGGGCACTGGCCACACGCACTAAGGCTGGTGGGTTCAAAACCAGCCAGGGCCAGCTAAAACAACAATGACAACTACAACCACCACAACAAAAACAGCTTGGCATTGTGGCAGGTGCCCAAAGTCCCAGCTACTTGGGAGGCTGAAGTGATAGAATCACTTAAGCCCAGGTTTTTGAGGTTGCTGTGAGCTGTGATGCCACAGCACTCTACCCAGGGCGACATAGTGAGACTCTGTCCTCCCCCCCAAAAAAAAATCATAATAAACTTTATATACTCCAGAATATTCTGGTACCTCCAACCATACCATTGCTTTAATTAAAGTTATTAAGTTAACTACTAGTAATTGTTTATGTTTGCTTATCTTTTATATCTTAATTTATCTTTTGATCAGCTATAGCTGGATTAAAGTTCAACTATACGCCCCTCAATTTATTTATTCAAAATATCTCATATCAGATTGTTCAAGTTTTTCTGCTTGTTTATTTTCTTATTTGATTCTAAACTGTTCAAACTCATGAAGTATCTCAAATTAATTGTTGTAATACTAGCAAGAAAAGAAGAGCCAGAACACCCCAATCTTGTCTCAGCCCAGGTTTTCTTTCTCCAAATTATAAAAAAAAAAAAAAAAAAGAGGTGAAGAGGTGTACAATGTAGACGAAGAAAAATATTTTAAGGGGAATTTTGGCAACAGCTGTTAATTTAAAAAATCTAGTAAGTTAGCTTTTGCCCTTAAAACAAACATATGTCTAGAAATTTACTGCATCAATGTTGAAAAAAATTGTATTTGCCTGTATGGCAGAGAAGGGAGGTAGAGACCCAGGGATGTTCTCTGATCGCCCAGGTAGAGCTCCCGAGGGTTCCCGGCCCTGCCGGGGTTACAGGACCCGCAAGTCCGGGCTGAGAGCCCAGAACCACCCGCCGCTGCCTCCACTCCCTCCCGTTCCTCGGGTAGGAAGACAGCAAATATGTGGCCAGAGGGTGCATTAACTTTAAATTCTGCATCCCACCAGCATCTTCAGACCTCACCCCGAGTATCTCCACGTTCCCCTCCAAATCTCTTCACCCCTCTCCCCTCTGCCCTGTGACCGAGAAAGCTGACTTGGGTGACCAAGCCCTCCCCTCTGCTCTGGCCTCGGGTACAGTGTGGCGCTGGGACCACCAGCAGCAGAGCAGAGCAAGGGCAGGGACGTCGCGGAGACGCTGCTCCCAGGGCTCCTCCGGCCTCCCCAGCTGCTTCATCCTCTAACGGGGAGGCAGGGAGGCCGCAATCCCTGCCCGGCGTCCCTTTGACCGCTGTGTCAGCTCCCTTAACGCCTCCCTCCCCTAGGGTCCTTCAGCGCCACCTCCTCCACCAGTGATTAGCTTCAGGGTTCTGGAAGCTCTGCAGGGCCTTGCCTCTTTCCAAGACTTTTGCAAACTGTGCATTTATTAAACCTTCCTCAAACTACAGGACGTGGGCCCGGCCTGCTTGCTGGTGCCTGTAATCCCGGTGCTCTGGGAGGAGCTTGAGCTCAGGAGTTTAAGACCAGCCTGTTTTAGACAGCAAGACCTCTGTCTCTACTGAAAACAGAGCTACTCTCAGAAGGGTCGCTGGAGCCCAGGAGTTTGCGTCTCAGTGATGCCCTTGCTCTCCAGCCTGGATGATAGAACAAGACCTTCTCTCGAAAGAGAAAGAAAACATTATGGGATTTGAACAACTTCTTCTTCAGGAACCTTGAATGAAACCCACATCAACAGTCCCTTGGGGAGAGAGTAATTTTTCTTACCTGCCTCAATCGTCCCGAAAGAGACAACAGCAAGGTGTAAATAGTTTGGTTGTTTACAATGTGCTGTAATCCTGGGGTGTGTGTTGTAGACGCAGAATTTCTAAGCGGAATGCTTGAGCTTGACACGTGTCACGCTGCGTGGGTCACCCAAGCTCTCTGCTCTCTGCCTTCTGGATCGTCATAGGGAATGTTTAGTAATGATCCCTCTTGTGCCAAAGGTTTTGACAAGGGCAAGCTGAGATCTTTCATATAAAAAATACTGTGCACTAAAGCAATATACTAAGATTTTTAGTAATGCCACGTTAAAGATCAATATGCAAAGTTTCAACTTTTTAACATTATGATGGGAATCTTTTAAAATGACAAGCCAGTTAGAAAATTGAAATTTGAGCATGATGATTCAAAAGTAAGAAGTTAAAAATAAATTAAAAATTGAAAACCAAATTTTTAGTAAGAAAGAAGGAAAATCAGTAGGGATTTGAGGCAGTAATCGGATATTTGATTTGTTGTAAATGTTGACTGTGTATCATGACCAAATGTACCTACTTTATATTACCTTAAAGAAGTTCTCTTATTTTAATCATAGTATACAATTTCTAACAAAATAGTTGCTGTGCCTATTTTAAACATAAATTTTAATAATTGAAGTGCACATACTTAAATGCAGAGAGAAAGCACGTGGGTAATGTGCTAGCTGAATTAAATATTTATTCCAATGAAATTATTCATAAAGGGCTGCTTGAATTTTAGTGCTGTGAAAAAAATGTTAAAAGCAAGATTTTAAATTGACACAAACAATTTTAATGAGAAAACATACTTTATGTTGTCTTAAGGGGAAAATCATTAAAATTACCCTAATATTTGCATTTATCACTTTTCTTTTACTTAACTCACCTTGTGTCAATTTTACTGCCAACAACCACCTTCTCTCTAGACTAACCTACTTTATCTACTTCAAATAATAATGAAATCATTATGAAAAGGATGTGTTTTCATTAGTGAAATAGAATTATAATAATTTTTCACAGATTCTATTAAAGAGGGCATAGCTTTGGTTAATATCTCTTTGAGAGAAGTTGAGTAGGAAGTACAGTGGAGAGCAATTAATTGCATTACTCCACATGAACTTCTTTTCAACCGAGTCCTTTTCTTTTGAAAGTTAAAATTCAAAAAAAGAAAAAAAGGATTACGCAAATGCACTTTTTAATGTGATTCTTTTTAATTAACACAGTAAAGTTCTTCTAAAACAGGAATTGGAAAACTTTTTTTTTTTCTGTAAAGTGGAAAAATATAAATAGGTTTTACAGGCCCTTTGATTCCTGGTTCACATTCTCAACTGTGGCATTCTATTACAGCGTAACAGCAGCTATAGACAATATGGGAATGAGCAAGGTGGCAGGGGCCTGCTGCTGTGATCACAGTTTGCCCAACATTTTATCTAAGGTCAATCCTCCATATTTTGATTGAAGTATTTTTTTTTTTTTTTAAACATGTTTAGTTTTATCAGTGATTTCAACTAGTGTGTCGTGAGAGGGTCTTAGGTCTGCTATGAAAATTTTTAAAGATCATTAATGAAATCATTTTCAAAAGAAGTTCAAAGCACAGTAAGTATATTCTTTTCATTACTTTTTTTTTTTTTTTTTTTTTTGGATCAACATAATTTAAGTGTGGCATGGAAGTTTAACTATAGGTTTAAATGTGCCATGAGATAAAATGGTTGAAAAAACGCTGGGTTATATTTGACGTTTTAGCTGAAATAAAATCAACTTTGGAAATAACAAGTGAGAGGTCAGAAAGAGGATGCTATTATGCTATTACTGACTTATGTAGTGTTTTGTGATTTAAAAAGAATGGAAGCGAGAAGTCTTTGCTTCTCTTTTGTGAAGTTAACAGGCTGGAGTTGTGGAATAAGAATAATAACCTCGCTGTCAGAATAGTTCCATGTAATTGAAAGATACGGGTCTTTAGAGCTAATGGTACCTCAATTTAATTGTAGGTTACAAGTATGAGTTTTGCGAGTGTGTCTACTATATTTTCCCTCCGTTTTCCTGTCTGTTATACAGAATTTTGAAAATGTAATAATCAGTATGTAAAACATTGGAAGTTCCAGATAGCACGTACTTAAGAAACTGTAATTCTCTCTCACCTTTTTCAACATTTCATGAGAACAGCACATCTGATATTTTTGGCCTGACCTTACTGTGGTGACAGGGCAGGAAGAAATAGACGGATAGAGCAGGAGATGTGTCTTTCCTGATTTCTGGCTTTGAATTTTCCTTCAGTAACTGTTTCTTCAAGTAGAAACTCTCTTTCATAACATGAGATAATTTGGAATGGTCTGAGTTTTAACCCTAAATAGTAGACATTGCTCTCACTGGTATACTGGGGAAAGGGCATCTGGCAGTTCAGATTAGGGTAAGATCGCAAACTGGTAGAATAAGCCAGAAATTCAAGCTTTGGCAGCAAAAGTAACACAACACCATTACACTTAAATTTTAGAAATTCATTTTCAAAACTATTGATCAAGGGGAAATTCTTAACTTTCTTGATTGAAAGAATGGGAAATAACATATTTCAGAAATTAACCTCAACGCTAAAGACATGATCATATACTCCAACACGGTAAAGGGACTTATTTGTATGAAAACTATCAAAAAAAGACACATTTTTAAGAGAATGTAACTCTTTACTTCATGACAAGTTACTGGGTTTATTTTGTACATGGGTCATGAAAGTACAGAATGCTTTGAACGACTGAGAAGCTTTAGACACACCTGCAAAGGCTTCTCCATGTGGTGAGGCTGAGAGAGAACAGAAGCCGTTACACTCACATGCCAGATAAATTTATTATACAGAGTAAGCACACAGACTTAATGGGTGCAAATCATAGTAATTACAGGGAATGTCAAGACCCAAAGTATTTCCAGCCAGGTAAATCATGTCTTACAAGTCCATTGGGCAGCCCTTTGGCTTTCCTGCCAGTTATCATAGTCTTGCTAGTTACAGATTCAAAGGAGCCAGGTACATTTCATTATGCCACGATAAGAATACTATTTATTATGAGACCAATACTCCAAAAATTGTTTGAGGATCAGAAATCAATTTTCCAGATTCGTTTGATCCCATAGTGGACTATTTTTATTCACAGTTAGAAACCCAGCTGATGAAGAGTCAGCTAGGAATGGTCAGCTGTGGACGGAAGCAGTCCGCTGTTTCTAGTCACAGGTCTCGACTCTCTCTGATTTTCATTTTCAGTGAGAAAGCGAAAAGGCTTGTTTGAAGACAAAGCCCTTTTAATAAGGAACAGATCTTTTGAAAATAATAATAATCTGGATTACCTTATGTTTTACACTTCAGAGATTATTTTTCTTGATATCTTATGTAGAAAAAAACAATAAACCAATAGAAAAGAAATAAGCATTGGATGAAAATACAACAGCAAATAAGCTTGTCATACATTTAGAAATAGTGTTTTAGTGTCTGTTCACACACAAACATGTTTTATTCCAAGGTCTCAGTTACATTGCTTTATAATCGAAGCTAATGTCTGCCAGTTTTCTTTTCTTATTCAGGGCTATCTTTCCCCCTCTCTATTAAAGACATCTGTAATTAGAGTGTGTATCTGCATTCCCTCTCACCTCCTATGTTATAGTAGCTTCCTAGCTGGTTTTTCTGGCATCAAAGATCACACCCCACTAAGAAAAAACTTCTACAGTTTTATTAGTGGCCCCTTTGCAATCCAGTATTTCTGTAAATGCTTAATGAATTTATATTATCACTTAGCATCCAAAATTTCTTATTCTTGCCTCTTGGTCTTATCTTTCTAACTTTGATTGTCTCCCTAAGAATCATCCTCTCCAATGAAGGTGGAATTTTGCTTTTTGCCCCAACTTCTGTTTATTAAACTGTTAACACTGTTTACCCAACTGGAAATCATGATCTCTGTTTATTTCACCTATTGAATCCTAAAACTGTCATCCTTAAACACATATCCTCCATGAAAACGTTCCAGAGTTTCTTCTAAATTTCATAATTACTCCTGTTACCTCACTAAAGTATACATTCTTTGGGAGTTAATCTAGACATTCCCTATTATATCTAGAACAGTCCATTTTACATAGAAATTGCTGCATAAATATCTGAATTAGGTTACCTTGTGTCCAAAATGCACACACAGAAAGGCAGGACCGCCCCTACGGCCTGGATGTGGCCAATGGTGTTTGGAAGCTACATTTGGAATGTCTTTGATGAAAATTTGGGAATGGCCTTAATAACTCAACAGAGGCCACCCTTGGCCTCTTTAGCAGTAAAAAGTAACAAAGAATGACCAACAGAAATATAATAGCAAGTATGCGTGGCCTCATACAGTATGATCATGACAAGCAATGAATTTGATGATGTAAAGAAAAAATAGCTTGGTTAGAAATTATCTTCAAAATGTTTGTAGTGAGACAAAAGCTAAATCATTAAGTATATATTGTGTCACTTTATGCCTAGTGTTCAGAACAATGAAATAATTTTGGGTGCGGTGTCTTGTCACAAGAAATTTTACAAGGTTAAAAATAGGCACTGGCATAGAACTTTGATTATTCCATCTACGTATTTATTCATTCATTATGTTTATTTGATTTCTGGTTATTGACTTAAATTTTACTCTAACAAATCTTATCTGAAACTTCTTTTTTGTGCAAAGTATAGGATGCATTTTGTCACAACATATTGAACTGGAAAACAGTTTATATTTACCAGTATGAGCTGTGTGATTGTCTGCTAAACCACTGGCAGCAAGGAAGCCCTCAATGTTATTCTTATTCTTAAGAAAAAATATATAGTTTATTTTATGATGATATATTAATGCCAGAATACAGGAGCACAAATGGGAGAAAAAAACCTTACAATTGCCTCTATATTTACACACATTTACTACGCTTTGATTTGAAGTTGATACATTTTAAGGTCTTTAATGAAACCTGTCTTTAACTTAAAATACATCCAACCAATTGTCTAATTCTCATTTACATCAAACTTTATATTTAGCTATATCTACCAAAGAATTTTTTCCTTTCCCTACTGAATTCTCAAGTAATTTATGCACTTTTTTCTTGGAAACTATTTTGCATGATAGCAATTAGTTTCAAGTGAGCCCCAATTTTGACAATACAATTTGAAGATAAACCAAATATAACCATAAATCTACGAGAATAAAATTATGGCCATCACACTTCCTCTAGAACTTCTAGATCCTGGTCACATATTCAGAGACTTGCGTCTACAGGTGAATTGACATTTGTCCAACTGATCTCAAATCCATCTGCTCTAGTCCCTACATCCTTTCTAGCCACATTTTTTTTTTAGTTAGTGTAAAAACATTTAAAGCATCCAGGAAATTCAAGTCTCAGTAAATCTCATAAATTATCATTCACCTGAGGAAAGAGAAAGATTTTAAAACCATCCTCAAGATGGTAAAACTGGTACTTGGAAGAAGAGAGGGACAGGCGTTGCACTACATCCTACTTGAAATAAGCTTTATTTGATTTTTTAAAAAAGGAGTCTAAGTGCATTTTTACCTTTTCATTTTGTGTTTTAAAAACTGTTAAGATTTTCACACCTCTCTGTTCTGCATATTTAAATAAAACTGTTCAAAATACCACTTGCTTTGAAAACCAAGTGCTTGTTTTAATGGTATATACAAGGAACGTGGACAGAAAAACATCTTTCACGTTTGTATCAAGTTTGTTTCCACCTGCAAATATTGACAGCATTTAAAGCCAAGTTAATGAAACACGAATGATAAAATCAAGGCTATTTATATCAAGCATTTTTTAAGTAGTTTTTTTTTTTTTTTAAGTCATGCTCAGTTACACTTGAAAGAATCCCTAAATCAAAACTGCCCCGTGAAAAAGAGCAGGATACAGCTCAAAACAGGAAAAGCGCCATTCCACATTTTAGTGGCCTTTTCTTCTTGAGTGCTTTACCTTTTATTTTTCTCTAAATGAATGGTTACCATAAGAGTATCGATCACCACTCGATATTATAAAAATGAATGTACGAATCGCCTAAATGTGAGTATGTACATGGCCAATGTTTACTTTGGCTCTGCATTCAGTTAAAAGCAGTGTCGGTGGATGTTGGGCATTGTTGTTCAATTTGTTTATTTCTTCAAAGACTTATAGACAAAGTGAAAAATTTAGCTGGGAACACATAGTAAACTGTATTTAAATTAAAATGAAAAGCCCCATATATTCAGAAATCAGAAGTATAATCATGCTGGAGCCTCACAGGTATCCACTAACTGTAGGGGAAAATTATCCCACTAAAACTAGAATATCCAGCGCCCAGGCGACAGCTTCCTTCTCAAACCTGAAGACAGACCGTGGTCATAAAATTCTTCATCCTGACAGTCGCTCGTGACAATGGAAACAGTTTTAAAGGTTGTTGCCAAGCTGACTGTGGTGATTATCCAAAAAATTAGGTTGTGACTATTGAGTTCCTATAAACAATTGACATGTCAAACCACTTTCAGGATTTTAATGACCAAAGGCTACACTTAATGCTCCTCTTAACAAGAGGGACATTTTAAAAACCATTAGCTAACAGGCTTTGTCTACACTGAGACTTCCCGTGGAATTTTATCTATTCCTGCCTCTAAGAATTTAGAGCATGAGAATAGAACATTCTCATGTTCACTAAAGATGCCTCTAAAAAAACAAAAAAGCCACCTTTAACATGATTTTTGAGGCTGCTCCAATTTTCTAGAAAAAAGAATATTATAACAATTTATATTATAGTTGTAAAGCTAACAGGGCTGAGCACAGTGGCTCCTGGCTGTCATCTCAGCTACTCAGGAGGATAAAATGGGAGGGTCTCTTGAGGCCAGGAGTTCAAGGTTACAGTGAGCTATAATTGCACCACTGCATTCCCGGCTCAGTGACAGCATGAGGCTCCATCTCTTAAAATGAAAACAAAAAAGAACATTTGCCTGGTTTGTTGACACACACCAGTATTCTCAGCAACCTGGGAGACTGACACAGGTGGTTTGTTTAAACCCAGACGTTTGAGGCTGCATTAAGCTCTGATTGTGCCATTGTGATCTAGCCCAGGTGACAGAGTGAAACCTCATCTTTAAAAATATGATTAAATAGGGCAGGGCCTGTGGTTCAAGAGTAGGGTGCCAGCCCCATATACTGGGGGTGGTGGGTTCAAGCCCGGCCCTGGCATAAACTGCAAAAAAAAAAAGATTAAATAGAAAAAGGACATAAACTGACTAGGTCTTGAACTTTGAAGCTGGAAAAGGTAATACCTGACACAGGATTAAAACTGTTCCTCAAAAATTACTGGTATAAAATTGATAATAATACACATTGAAGACAATATTCTAAATATGACCTGCAACTCAACTTTTCAGGTGATAATTCTTTAACCATATTAGTAAATATAACCAGTGTTCTTCAATGCCTTAATGTTTTTGTTAACTTAAGAGCTGTCACAATCTTGTAGAAAGAAAAAAAGTCATAATTTATCTCTGCATTTAATTTGTTTGGTAGATTTGACATTTCAATGTTAACCTCTTTATACTTTATAAATGCTCTGGGGCAGAGAATAAAATGGTTAAATGTAACAGTTTTCCTGATTTCACCCAGCTTTTTTTTTTTTTTTTTTAAATGACTTTGGTGGTTTCCATCAAGTTTGCAAATCACCAAAGTATATGTAACTAGAGTTCTGCTTAATACTGTGTCAGAAAATGTACTGGGTTTAAGACAGTTAAAATCAGCCTTTGCATAAGTCTTTTATAATTGATAATTTAAGCATAAATCAATTTCTTCTTGGGAGCAAAACTTGGAAATAAATCCAAGAATATCATGGCTTTATGGTTTTAAATAATTGTATTCCTAACAGGGCATACAAATAAAAAACAAGAAGAAAATTAAATTAACAACCTTTTGTAAGTGAAAAAAAATTACTACATAAATATTAGATAGTAGTCTCACATTACGAGTAATGATAGATTATATTTAAATACAATATGTATTAAAATTATCTCATCTTTAAAATATGGATTATGTTAAAAAAATGATGTTAAAAATATGGATTATGGAAAATACAAACTCAAAATATAATAGGATGTAAGTTAAAGAAAATTAAAGTAAAAATATATAATCATATTTTAATATGCTGCATTGCACACTAATCACTTCCATGTAAATTGTAAAAGCTGTTACTGTATTTACCTATGAAGGTCTGAAAATAACTGCAATACAATTCAAATTCTAACCATTGGTTTCTTTGCATTTTAAATTTAAACTTCATGTTACTGAAGTAGAAAAGAATGTATTGGATTTAGTGACATTTAATGATTTTTGTCTAGGAATTGGAAATTATAGGTAAAGATAGCCAACCCAGTAAACCAGATTGAACAGGGCAAAAGCTGTTGGAAAGAATATTCTAGAATAAGAGTCAATTTTGGCAATGCGTATGTGTATCCTTCCTTCCCGCCAAGATCCTGTTCTGCAATCTTCAAAGCAGCAGAAGAAGCTGGCACAATCTTTCCCCTCCAAGCACTGATACCCATAATCCTCTTCTCCTTGGGGCACGGAAATGCTGTTCATTGGAATCAGGGTGGATCCAGGATGGACAGCAGGGGACGTCTGAACAAAAACGTAAATGAGGTTTTGAGATAAAACTCGTGTACAGAAAGATCATTTTGCCTCCTCAAGACAAATTTTAGGAGGCTCATATGCAATAACAATAATTTCAGTTTCTAAAAATCAAGTATTTATAATTCTAACCTGACTATAGATTATAATTTACTTTGTAACATAACTTCCAAAAACTATGCAGACAAAAAATACCCTCCCAAAGAAAACATATTTTATACCTTTAGAAAGTTGATCCACCAGAACGTCATCAACCAGGAATCTAATTCTAAAATGAGAATGAATTATCTATTCCTGATATTTTACAATAAAACACTTGCAATACTATAAATATGTTATTTATTTTGATAAAAATCAGAGACAGAAAAGAAAACATTTTGATAACATAAAGGTTTGAGAAGCTATGACTGGACAGTTTATAGGGTTTGTCGTAGTGGGTAAGTAGAGGGGTCCTATTTGGGAGAGAGGATGTGAAGGACTTAAAAAACCTCAAGTTTGGGAACAGCAAGTGCTCAGAATTCTGCTTATTTTGTCAAAGAAGCTATCCTTATATCTCAAATTATATTAGTATCTAATTTTGTGACAGCTGTGATGACTATATACCATAACTCATGTAAACTGTTCAGAGCACCATCTTGTCCCAATAATAATAGCTTCTACTATTATCAGGATTATTTGGAATACATGTCAGATTAACTTATTAACTTTTTTGATACCAGGTTCTGAGTAATACTTAAATAGCAGTAAGAATTTTTTAGAGTACTATGTATCAGGTGAAACCAGAATACTATGGAACATTAAGGTGAGCAGTGCAAAGCCAGATGACCTTGGGCTGAATTCCTAGCTTTGCCTGGCAAGGCAGAGTAAGAATAAGCTTGAACAGAAAATGTGACTGCTCTGTGCCTCTATGTCTTATGCTGTATAAGAATTGAAATAACAGGCCAAGTGCAGTGGTTCATGCCTGTAATCCTAGCACTCTGGGAGGCTGAGGAGGGAGGGTCCTTGAGCTCAGGAGTTCTAGATCAGCCTGAACAAGAGCGAGACTCTGTCTCTCTACTTAAAATAGAAAAATGAGCCCAGCGTCATGGTGGGCACCTGTAGTCCCAGCTGCTGAGGAGCTAGGCTGACTCCATGGCACTCTACTCAGGCCAACAGAGTGAAGTCTCAAAAAAAAAAAAAAATGCAACAACAAAACTATAGATCTCTTTGAAGATTAAGTTAGATGGTGCACAGAAGGCACAAAGCCAAATATGTGAAGCATATCACATACTCAGCTGCCAATTGGTTAACATTCGTGTTGGTGCAATGGTTACTGGTGATGTCTACTCAAGATGTATCACAATTGGCCATTAAATGAATGTTAAAATAAACATACAAACAATAATAGTAGCAACAGGGGGGAGATTTTGGTGGAGGGAGGGTAATAGGTGGGGCCACACCACACATCTTAGAATGGGTACAAGCAAAACTTACTAAATGCAGAATACAAATGTCTACATACAGAAACTAAGAAAATGCCATGAAGGCTTCGTTGAACAGTTTGATGAGAATATTTTAGATTGTATATGAAACCCGCACATTGTTCCCCTTGATTGCAGTAATATACACAGCTATGATTTAACAACAACAACAACAAAAAATTAAAATATATATATATTTAAAGGACTTGGCAACTAATCACAGTGTGTAGTTCTGATTGGAACAAATGGTAAACTAGAAAACACTCAAGACTTGAATAGTGGATAAAAATGTGAACGGTGGGTATTTAATGACAAGAGGGAATTATTGTTAACTTTTAGGTATAATAGAATTTTTTACTAAAACTATCTTTGAATAAAATATGATTTCTGAGATTAGAGTATTGATAAGTGGGGATTAACCATAAGGTAATAATTGTTGAAATTGATCAGTAAATATAAGAGAATTCAATGTGCTATTTAATCTATTTTTGTATATCTTTGAGATTTTTCATAAGAATATTTCAAAAATAGGTGATAGTTTTGAGACACTGAGAGATACTTTAGCATAGCACATGGGGCACCTAGAAAGAGTGCAGGTATCTTTCTTGAAGGACATGAGAACTGGTTTTTGTATGGGTCAATCATGGCTGTGTATGAGTTGGAGAAATTTTTATTTATTAGAATTTTACAACAACCAGGGAAGATAGGTCATCCTGGAGAGGTTGGTTCCCATAAAGAAACAGTGCAAATGGAGGACTTATACTACATTTCCTGGAGGGATAAGTATTATGGAAAAGTTTAGGGGTTCAAATTCCTGGATGGTAAGACAGCATGATCAGCAAGATGGCAGAAGGCAGTGTATGATGGCATTTCTCTCCATGGTGCCCCAGTCTATATCCCTTTCATGAATTCACAAATGTGATTTGCTCTCTTGTGGAAAACAGTAAGAGACAAATAGCTGTGTACCAGTGGAATTTGGCAAACTGAGCCAGCACACACAATACAGAAAAAGAAGAGGGAATCATGTGCGAAAAAGCTCAGAATTCATAAAAGTCCTGGTCAAAAGGAACCCTGCATGGCTACAAATATTTGGATTTGGAGGTTCCATTTCTAAGGGACAGAAAGGCCCACAGGTGACTTCCAAGACAGATATACACACTAGAATGATTGATTTCATTCACTTTATTTTACAACTCTGGTGCTATAGCTTTTGCATTTATTGGTATCTCTACCCCAAACCCTCCTTCCACCCTCTCTTTTTCCTGTCTCTGCTTCAAGGTCACTTCCTCCAAGAGGCTACTTCTCTTTCCCTTCCACACATTTCCAGTGTGACCTAGGTTTCTGCATCATCACATTTACCCCACCATACCTGTATTACAATGGCCTGCATTACTCGATTGTACATATTTGAGTACAGGGATTATTTGTACTCAAATAATTACTCGATTATTCGAGTATTCAAATAATTACTTGGCCTGCATTACTTGATTGTACATATTTGAGGACAGGGATTATTTGTCTTGCAGATGGTGCAAGTTGTTTCCCTCCCAACCCCCATTCCCAATTCACATGTTAAAACTCACTTCTTAATATGATAATATTTGGAGATGCAGACTTTAGGGGGGAAACTGGGTTCAGATCAGGTCATGAGGGTGAGGCCCTCATGATGGGATTAGTGCCCTTATAAGAAGAGACACCAAAGAGGTGGTCTCTATATCTCTCTCTATCATGTGAGAACAGAATGGGAAGTCAGCAGTCTGCAATTCAGAATAGAGTCCTCACCACAATTAGAACATTCTGGCACCCTGATTTTGGGCTTCCAACCTCTAGCTTTCTGCATTTTTAGTGTGTGCGTAGGGCTTTAACAATATGCTTACATAGTGAATGGACAAGTTTTGTTATCTGGCTGAATGGTGATTCAGCATCAACTTACAGTTTCTGTCTGTCCATAGCCTTCATAGATGTCCAGCTTAGTGATGCGTTTCCAGTCCTCTATCATCCCAGGGCTGATGGGTCCTCCTGTAGCCACACAATGCTTCAGACTCTTGAATCTGTGGCTAGAGAGGTATCAAAAGTTGTTGTTATACTTGGTGAATATTTCTACCAATAATAGGTCTGTTGTAAGAATTTTGGAAAAATGATGCAGGTATCACCAAATACATAGGAAGTATAGTATTCATTAAATGGTAGTTCATGTTCTTACTAGTATTCTATTAGACAATCTATTCAGATGCCCCAGTTGGATCAATCTCCATGAAGACTCTCATTTACTCTTCTACACAAGAGACATTCACGTTAAAAGTGGATCAGTTAGTACTAACTGATGTCAAGAATCTGCCTCTGCAGAAACCCTTCAAAGTTTCATTACTTCCCCTAAAGTCTGAAGTGTATGTGAGGGATGTATCAGAACTGGTAAGAAAGCAGAAACTAATTTTCTGAGGTTTGGCAATGCAAAGAGAGCCATCAGTTTTGCAAACCAGGCTCAAAGACTCTGGACATTATGAGAAGTTTCCACAGGGCCCCCAGGCATAGATAGAATAGTAGTTAAATATCTTTTATAAACCTATAGTTCATTTTGTCAGTATTTGATTTTTATGATGGTAAAAGGGTCAGATGTGAGAATGAAATTAGTGCAAAACTCTTTTTAGTTTCAGATAGAGGCAGAGCGACCCTAGGTATTTTGAATGTGAGAGTGTCAATTAATGGTTATGGTACTTATCTTTATTAGGTAGTATCTGCCTACTCAATTAAGTCCTGAGACAAGAACAAATTTAAACTGATGAACTATTTCTGAATTAATTCCCAAAGCATTATTACATCATTGTACCATTACCTTTCTGTTATTAATTTCAGAGTTACAAATAAGAGTTGACTATGTTTAAATTTTTTAATGCCTTTATTTTAAAGGTAAGAGAAATAATCTGGACATTTCTCATGATGGCATGTTGATTAATAGAGATATGCTGTATTTGAATGTAAATATTTTTAACTGCTCCATAAAATGCCAACAAACTAGCCTTTTTTTTTTTTTTTTTTTTTTGTGACAGAGTCTCTGTAGATTGCTTTGCAGTCACAGCACACAGCAACATCAAACTTTTTGGCTTATGCAATTCTATTGCCTCAGCCTCCTA
>CAUYPK010009088.1:0-139285 GCA_963574355.1 Loris lydekkerianus | reverse complement strand
CTTCCAAAAGGTTGTACTAGTTTGCAGTCCCACCAGCAGTGTAAAAGTGTTCCCTTCTCTATGGGTATAGACAACTATGTAATGACCCGTATCTACCATTTTGGTATCACACAAAGGATTTTTGCTACCCTCCCCTCAAATCCTCTGTGTTTGAGGGTATTTTGTTCTGTTCAACACTCCCTTCACCTTAACTCCTGATGGCCACCAACATTTTTGCTGTCTGTATATAATTTTCCTACTTCCAGACTCTCATATGGCTTTTCATACAACGTAAATGGTGAATTGTTTTGCATGACTTTAACAGAAAGAAATTAAAAGTTGTGTGTGAGTCAGAATCTTTCCCTGTCTAGTAGGACCGCCTGGCAGCAACTGCTTATGGATATGGTCAGCCTTTGTTTAGAAGTAGAAGAGTCACCTTTGTGATATTCTTTAGCCCTCACCAGAGTAAAATCTTGTATGCTGACACATAGCATTTTACCATCATCAGTGATTTATTTCCTCATAGTAATGTCCCTTTGACATTAAGTTCGGATACTCTGGGAGGGTCAGCATTTTCAGGGACTTTCTGGGAGTTTTAAAAGCTATAAAAATCCACATACTACAAATCGAAAGCCGTGAAGGGTAGCGAATGTGGCGTGAGTCTTCCATTATTTACCACGTGATGATTTTACTGAGAGTGGTTATTTGATTGTTTATAAGGAAGTCGTTGTTGCGATGCTCAGCTTCAGCATCAGCTGCTGAATTCTCAGCAGTTTCCACAAACTGCTCCTTCCTTCTGTGGTTTTTTACACTGTGATCAGCTTTCAAAACTCACAGAACAACTTTCTGGCACTTGAAGAAATAGTGGGAAAAATAAGTTTTTTCCCTTTCAATGTTTCCTGCTATTCCTGAAAACTGCAATTAGAAGTGGTAATGCTGGCGTGTTTCGCATTCTTTGGGAAGAGGCAACATCATTAATATACAGCTGTGTGCTGCTGTTTTAAATAGTATCCAAAAGAATAATTGAATTCATGGGCATCTGAATTTAATTCCAGAAATCAAAGCTATGATAATAAGAACTGGACCCCAGTTCTTGTAGGCCAAGTAATTTAATTCCTTACCCCGTTGAATTATTATATATCTCTGTTCCTTGTTATTATGCCAGTAAATTGCCTGGGCAGATGCAGTGATGGATGGTGGCCATATAATTCACTCTTTCTCATGGGGGGACACATCCCAGCATGCAGATCGCATTAAACAGCTGTTTCCATGAGCGCATTTTCTGTCAAGAGCTGTAACAGCAAAGGCTGGAGGCGGCACCCCAGGGTGCCAAGGGATGTGTTCTCACCAACCCACCTGGAAGCACGGAGCTATCTTAGCCTGGATCATACGCTCGGACGTGGTCACTTCAGTTGTGGTTCCAGACTGTGTGCACATTTCACAGGTTAAGGAAAGTAATAGTTTGATTTGATTTTTCTCCCTGGCTGCCCTAAATTTTCCACTTAAATTGGAGAACAGTATTGTTGTCTATGATTTGACTGAACAAAGAAGTGATTTTAAACACAATAAATTAACTGATGACATGCACCAAGTCGTCTTTATTTTACTCACTCGTAGTACAACACTGAGACTGTATCGAGAAATGCAGATGGAATACTGGGTCAAGTTTAAAGCAGCTGAGCAACTGTCAAGTTCAGGATTCTTTTGGAATGCTGTCTCAAATAGTGGGCTTTTGTGTAGAAATTCAGGCATCAACAATATTAATTATTCCAACTTTTCCAGACGTGTTCATTTATTATCCTTGCATCATATTTAATCAGAGTTAGATGTTCCACTTGGGGATGACCCACATTTTTATAGAATTTTTATAAAAGTCCTTGGTGCTGTTCTTGCATCACACAGGATCGCATTTAGGTGTTCCCCGGGGGGCCTTTCACATCTTCATAGGGCTGGTGTGAAATTCCTTCAGAGTCTGAATTAATCAGAGAATCCCTGCTAGTGCCCTGTTTATCTGTGCGGGTCTTTCCCTTTCACTGTCAGCGAAGTTGCTTGTGGCCGACCTGTCAGACTTGGAACTTTAAATCCCTTTCAGCTTTCTTGAGCCATCTTACTTTGTGTTGTCCTGGATTGTGGACTCATGCTGTTGTTTTTCTCTGACATGTTTGAGGTTGGGTTTCCTGCACCCTGCTGTGCTCACCCCCATTCCAAGGCTTCAGGTTGCACCTGCCCTGAAGACCCTAGGTCCTTGCCCCTGTTCCCATCAATGAGCTTCTCCCTTATTGGCCAGAGTCAGCTCTGGGGTAATAATGTTCCCCTGCTTTCTCTTTTATTCTGGGGACATTTCAGTGTCAACATAGCAGTTCTTGATCCAGTGACTGTGGTGCTGCCCCTCAAGTAGACCTGTGGCGGCTGCTCGGATGGATTGAGATCCTCTCGCTCACCGAGAGCTTTTTCCTGCATTGGTTTTATGATCTGACAAGGGCATCTATTTCTCCCGTCCACCCAGCTGGTATGCAGTAGACTGTTACTACTCAACACTTACATTCTTACCTTCATTAATATTCTTTCAAATGCTCTCAACTGTGCCTGCATCTCCAAGAACATGATTCCCACAAGGATTTCTTAATAGGTCTTTTAAATTTTGTTCCAGACATGTCCTTCTTTTGCCATCCAAATTTGCTGGCTTATTGGTTGCCGTGGTATATCAGCATGTAGTTGTTAATGCCATAATGTTATTTCTGATCCTCTTCTCAATTTCACTTACGTTGCTGGTTGTCTCGAGTGCCATGATTCTCAGGATCACATGGTTCAGTGGTTCTCAGAATCTTATCTCCTGACCACCAGCCTTGGTGTCACCTGAGAACTTGACAGAAATGCACGTTCTGTCTGGCTCATCTCAGACCCACTGATTCAGAAACTCTACAGGTGGTACTTGGCGACCTGTGTTTTAATAAGACTTATAGGTGATTCTGATCCTCACTGAAATTTGAGAAATGCCAAAATATTGATATTCTACAAAACATAAGCAATTCGCAAGAATAGGGAGCTTGACTACATAGTTTCATAGGCATCCTTGGCCACAGAGTATTACAGTTTCATTTAAGACAGTTCCCTCTCTTCGTCCACTTTAAACTTTCTTTGCCATTTTGAACCAGTTTCCCCGACTCTGGAGTATCTGCCACCATGCTGGTGTTACGTGTTTCCCGCAGAGACATCATGAGAAGGAATCCCCATAATACAGTAAACTCTCTGTGGTATTTTCTGCTCCCTTTGAATAGACTATATTTTAGAGCAGCTTTAGATTTAGAGGATTTGAATGGAAAGTGGGGAGCTCCACTGTACCACTCTCACCTCTCTTTCCTTTCCCTATAGTTCCCCCTACTATTAATGTTTTGCCTTCATCTGGTACAATTAAACTAGTATTGATACATCGTTATTTACCAGTGTTCCCAGTTTATATTCAAGGTCACTTTTTGTGTGATTTTTACAAATGTACAATGCCATGTACATACTGTTCCAGTCGCGTGCAGAATAGTGTCCCTTCCCTGAAAATCATTTATGCTCCTCCTATTCATCCCTTCCTTCCTTCCCCGATTCCTTGGTTACACTGATTTTTTTTACTTTCTTCATAATTACGCTTTGTCCAGAATGTCACGTCATTGGAATTGTAGTCTACTCTTTTGCACCTGTGTAAACTAAGAAGAGCTGTGCCCGAGGATAAGGAGCTCTGCAGACTTAGTGAGCTGGGAATCATACTTAGACCTGCCAGCTCTAAGCTTTCCATGTGACTTTTTTCTTCAATGTCACGTTCCCTCTCAGATTACCAAAATTCCTTGTTGATGATTTTTTTTCCTTTCCTGCAGTTTGTGTAATTGACTATTTCTGTTATGTCCATTTTCTCTGATAGTGAAGACAAAGTTGTGGAAGTAGCGGAGGAGGAGGACGTGGCTGATGTGGAGGAAGAAGCGGAAGATGACGAGGATGATGAGGATGGTGATGAGGTGGAGGAAGAGGCGGAGGAGCCCTATGAAGAGGCTACGGAGAGAACCACCAGCATTGCCACCACCACCACCACCACAGAGTCTGTGGAAGAGGTGGTTCGAGGTAACCCACTCTTTGCTTGGATCCTCCCCATCCCCTAAGGAAAAGAAAGCATAATTCCAGAGGGTGAAATTTCTATACACCCTACCACCATTGCCTTCCCCACCCAAAACAAAACAAACCCTTTCTTTTTGTTCCAAATACAGGATTTCTTATGCTTCTTGAGATTGTTTTGGTTTAATAAGCAATCTAACAGTTTCAACTACATAAAATCCTAATTGCACATTCTGTCTTGTACCTTGTGTGTACTACTTGAAAAATCCCAAATTGTTCTACAAGATTCCACCTGACCAGCAGTCATCTCATTGAACAAACACTGAGTTAGGTGACTCCCTGGTGTTCCCCTGGCACTGGGTGACTGGCACTTGATTTTGTCTGCTGCCTCTTTGGTCACCTAGACCACGAGCTCCTTGGGGGTAAGGACTGGAGTTTACTCAGTATCACACTGAGCACCTGGCTCATAGAAAGTTTTCAATAAATCTTGACTGAGTGAGTGGTTGAGATTAGATTTCACAAAAGGAGATTTGGTGGGTATTGTATCGTTTCTTGCTATGAAACTTAACTTAGGCTATTTAGGTTGCATCTAAATTATTGTATGGAGGAGTATGACAGCGCCTTCTACAAGAAGATGATGCACTACTAATATCTCAGGCTTTCTTTTATTGTTGAATTAATGTTCCTCTTGAGAATATTGGGAACAAAATTAACTAAAACACTTTTTCATCTCCCTGAAGTAAAAGTGAACTTTCAGTTTCTATTAGTCAAATGTAACAACTACTAGTAAGCTGTTGAATCAGGTTCCTTAAGGGATATGTATTTGTTTTGCAGATAGTAAAAATGTTTCTAGAACTAGATTGAATGAATATGGACTTATTGAATTTTAACATATTGCAAATACTTTATAAGTTCATCCATAAATGGTACAATAGTATAAGGTTTCTCTTACTTTTTTTTAAGGTATAATGATTTCAGCTCCATTGTTACGTTGGAATTTAAAATGGGCTACTTTTCTACCTCATATACATTCCTAATTGTCATTATAATATATCATTTCTTTCTTGCATTTTTTGCACCTTTATTGAAGTATAATGTACATAAGATTGACTTTAAGTATACAACTCAGTGGTTTTCATAAATTTACCAAATTGTGCAACCATCACCGTAATCCAATCATAGAACATTTTTATCGCACCAGTAAAATCCTTCAAACTCACTCACAGTTAATCCCTGCACTCACCTCTAGCCCCAAGCAACAATCAGTCTACTTTCTGTCTCTATAGAGTTTAAAGAAATTAGGTTCAGACCAAAATATGGTCAGACCTTCAATTTCACGCTGGCAAGTATGGACATTAACTGAGAGTGATTAATCAAATATTAATCCAGGACCTACTAAGTGTGGCAGATGTTTCCAGGAGACAATGAAGAGATTTTGTTTTGACAAGGAGTGACATAATTTAGGCAGTGTGAGAGAATACCACATGAATTCATGCCCGTATTCCACACCAAGACAGCAGTCTCTTGAGATAAAGTGATCTTTTTATCTTCTCTCTTAGTCATTCTTTCAGCTTCAATTTTACATGTAGCATTATTAGATATTAAAACAGAACATAGAGGGACATATATATGTTATAGCCTTTCCTACAGAATGGCAAAGGCGATTATAAGAAATTATTTTTTAACTCCAAAGTAGAGGTAAAAAGGAAACTAACCTTAAGAAATAAAGAGTAATAATTTTGATGGCAATAAGAGCTATAAAAATGACCTTCTAAAAGCAAATACCTGGTCATTTAGAGGTACCAATTGTTAATCCCAGAAATAGAAGATCCTTTAATGGGGATCCATCAATTCCATCTCAAACTCCTCAGTGGGCAAAAGCAATAATTGAGACAAGCCTTTATGGGAAAGGGGGATGGACAGAAACATGTTATGGTATGTTGTGTCTTTGTAAGTTAGTTTTCCGTGTTCCTATAGAAGTAGAAGTTTTTGATGGTAGCATTCAAGAGATCAGGTACAAAGAGCACTTCCCTTCCCCATCACTGGTGTAGAAGGTGAGTTGTGGTTCTTCCCTAATTGAGAAGAGAGGACAATGTCATAGGTGCTTGCTCACTTTGTCAAACTCTCATTACAAGTAGTTTGCTTCTGTGTTGAAAATAAAAAAATTAGAAGTGACTTGCTAAGAAGAAATACGGAAGGAGGCTCCTTGTTAATGTTTCAGCATCCAAAATAATGTGATTCACAACCATACTTACAAAGAAAATTGTTTCATCACCTCAGCATATCACTACTAATACCATTCCTTAATGTGCTTTGTAAAAAACTCAATACTTTTCTGATCTGTCAACATTTGAAAGAAATAGACAGAGGGAAGAAAATAGATGACATTTTAGCATGGTCATGAAATTTTCTGCCACGTATTATCTTCTCTGTTAGAACCGATGGTCCCCAAGTGAGAGATGTCTGTCTCAGTTACTGATTCCAGAGGGAAAAGGTCTCATCTGAAAGTGAGCATGCTGTTACAAAATCTACCTTGCTTTGGGGCTTATTGCATTTGGCTTTGCTTGTCTTTGGTACTTCAAAAAAACTTAACATATTGATGTAGTAGAATAAGCCATTACCAATTTAAGTAAAACGATAGTATGTTTAGATACTTGCTGCTACTTTGAGAAGGTTTTACACTTCATAAACCCACGATGTCAGTAATTTCTGATTGAGCCATGAATTCTAAACTCTGATTAAACATAGGTATTGAAAAAATGACAAAATTTTGTATTTAATATAGCCAATTTTTCCTGTCCAGAGTAAATTCTTTTCCTTACATTAATTTATTGAGCAAATACTCATTGTGCCCCTGCTAACTGCTAGACCCGTTTGGTACTGTGGAAGGTGTCATGGGGGCAGAGCAGAAGTGGTTTCACCTGCTGGACGATTGGGGCAGATCCCAGGTAGAATTCTTTGTTGCAGATACAGGTTTTCAGGATCAGCATTTCCTTTGCCCTTTTCTGGCAGTGACTATCTTTTAGGCTTTGTAAATGTGCTGTTAAGTGGAAATTATACTTGCCCATTTAAAGCCAAGAGAAGAAAGGTCTAGAGAATTTTTTTTTTAATTGCCCATAGGCATAACTGGTAAGTGGTGAAACCAGCATTTAGACCCAGATGTGCCAGTATACTTCTGCAACACTCATGTCATAATTATACTTTCATTATATTTTTCTTTATAAATACACACTAATTCATTTTAACCCATGCTCCCTCTGTGAATTCCTTTGCCATAGGCTTATGTTCATTTCACTATTATTTCATATAGTACATTTCTGAAAATTTAGGATTCTTATTTATGTTTTTTGGTATATTTGTTTTGTTTTGAGACAGGGTCTTGTGCTGTCACTCTCACCCCAGCTAGAGTGCAGTGGCATCAGCATTGCTCACTGCAACCTCAAACTGTTGAGCTGAACTGATCTTCCTGCCCCAGGCTCCCCAATTCTGGTACTATACCCCCATGCCGTGACACCTGGCTAATTTTTCTATTTTTTGTAGAGACAGGGGGTCTCACTCTTGCTTAGAATAGAATTATTACATTAGAGCAATGATCAGGGGTCTACAAATAACAGCAAGATCTGTGGTCAACAGACTATGGCACTGGGGCCAAAACTGGCCTATTCCCTGTTTTCTCAGCAAAAGCTTGTGTTAGGTTGCACCCAATCCCATCTGTTTCTATATTGTCTGTAACTAAAAAGCAGACTCAAACAACTGTAAAAGAAACCATGTGGCCTATGAAGCTGAAAATATTTGCTATCTCTTCTTTACAGAAATTTGCTAACCCGTGATGTTGACTATAGGATATGACTATGAAGTTCTTTATATTTCAGACACAACCACCTCACGTTAATTTCTTTAAGGTAGTTTTCCTATAGCTAAAGGCAGACTAGTGCAGTGTTTAAGAGAAATTTTTTTTTTTTTTTTTTTTTCAGTTTTTGGCTGGGGCTGGGTTTGAATCCGCTACCTCCAGCATATGGGGCCAACGCCCTACTCCTTTGAGCCACAGGTGCCGCCCTTAAAATTTAATAATTTTATGGCCGTGGCCCAGTTAAGTAACCTATTTTTCATGTCTGCGGTGTAAATGGCAATGTTATCTTGCCTGCTTTTCATGAGAATGACTTCAAATCATCTCTGTAAGCATTTACCATAATTCCCAGTAAGCATTTAATGTATTTTATAAGCACAGGCTGCCCAGACTTGAATCTTTTCTCCACAACCTACTGACAGTGTCAATTTGTATAAATGAGATAACCTTTAATTTTCATTGCCTCTTTTGTAAAATGAGGATTACTAATACCCAGCTAATATTTAACTATTCTGTGAGGATTAAATTAAGGAAGTCCTGGGAAACACTTCGCACAGTTTTTGGTACAGACTCTCTTAGTCATGGTTGTAATCACATTTCTATCTTCCAGTGTATTCCAATTAGGAAACTTTTGTTTACTACTTAGCAGGCACGCCAAAGGAAAGCACGCACATTGACTTTTAATTTTATAAAAAGCATAAATGTGACCTATCCATATCTTTTGGTATAATACAGCTGGTTCTTAAATTTTTTAATTATTACAGGTATATAATAGTTGTACATCTTAATAGGGTACATGTCATGTTTCAATGCAGTCATACAATGCAATTTAATTAAATTAGGGTAATTGGGGTATCCGTCACCTGTTGTATTTCTCATTTCTTTGTGTTAGGAGCATTTCAGCTCTACTCATTTAGTTGTTTTTAATAGAGCTGATATTTGTAGACAACATTACATTGTGATTAAAAATCAGCTTAAACTCTGTTTCTTGATTAAAATGTTTTTGTGAGTATATATTGTATATTGCAGTTAAATTTTATGTCCAACTAAAAAATTGAACAGGATGATATTAAATGTCACTGCATTTTAAGATAGAATTTCATTTCTGTGTGTATTTTAAACCTCATGGAAGTTCTATCAAATGGACAGAGGCACTGATATAGCTGGCTCATTTGCCGTCTCATAGGACCATGAAAGCTCAAATGTTTGATCTGAATGTCACTGGCCTTGGGTTACGTGATTGGCCTTGGCAGAATTAAGTGATTGTTCTTCTCCTGGTGACCATTAATCTGGAAGAAGCACCATTTCATTTACGAGCAGGTGTTTCACCACCATCAACTAAACATTTCAAGGTCCTGATGAACCACTGCATTGGGTGCTGGGGACACAGGGATATGAATCAGGTGGCTTGCTCAGGTGGCTTCTAGCCTTATCTGCACAGTCCTTGAGAGGGATGAGTCTCTTGGACCTGGCTAGGAAGGAAGTTTGGCTGCCGGAAGGAAGGGAAGTGCTCAGCTTGGGGCGGAAGTTTTCACCTAAGGCATTGTGCAGAAGTTGGCATTGGGTGGTAACAGAGGAAGAACAGGGGCTTTCCATGTGATAAAACACCAACTAGAATGAATCCAATATGTGTTTTAAATAAATCAGAGTAACTTGTATTGATCTCAAGAGTGAAGGAACAAACCTTAGCTTGAATTCTCATGACACTTACAGGGTTGCCTATAATTCGCCAAAAGGATTCTTGCATATCATCCGTACTTAACTTTTCACACAACATTTGAAGTAAACTGTGAGTTTGACTTGCAATGAAACTGCACAAAAATGAAAATAAAGTTCCAGGGAGTTTGGGAACAGGTCAAAGGGACAGTGACTCCTTCCTTTTAGAGCAGTGGTTCTCAACCTTCCTAATGCTGTATCCCTTTGATACAGTTCCTGTGGGTCCCAACCCACAGTTGCAAGCCTTGGGCTTTTCCTCTGTGTTTTGATTTGTTTGTTTGATTTATTATTATCATCATCATCATCATTATTATTAGCTCTTGTTCTGTTGCCCAGACTAGAGCACAGTGGCATGGTCATAGCTCTTTGTAACCTTAAACAGCTGGGTTCAAGTGGTCCCCCTAACTCCGCCACCAAGTAGTTGGAATTAAAGGTGCACACTACCAGGCCTGGCTAATTTTTTAAAAATCATTTGTAGAGGCAGATTCCTGCTGTGTTCCCCAAGTAGCCTCAAACTCCTGGCCCTGAACGTTCCTCTCCTCTCAGCCTTTCACAGAGGTGGGATTACAGGCATAAGAGACTGTGCCTAGTCTTTCTCCATGTTTCAATGAAGGGGAATAGTATTTAATTCTGCCCCTAGATAAGATTGTAGTATATTTTCTAATGATGTTGAGAGAAACAATGTCAGCAGTAACCATAGATGTGGCAGGTGGCAGCCTACTATTAATATTTAGTGCCCAATAGCATGGCAGCCACTGATTTCCAGGTATTTGATATACCTTTTTTAAATTAAATCATAACTGTGTACATTGATGCATTTATGGGGTTCAGTGTACTGATATGATATACAATGTGAAATGCTTACATCGAACTGATTAACACATCCATCGCAATTATACTCTTTTCTTAATAGTTTTGAAATTTACCATTGCATCATGCATACTATGCAGCCATAAAAAAGGATGGAGACTTCACATCTTTTATGTTTACCTGGATGGAGCTGGAACACATTCTTCTTAGTAAAGTGTCTCAAGCATGGAGAAAAAAGTATCCAGTGTACTCAATACTACTATGAAATCAATATATAATCCCCTACACATTCATACAAGTGGCAAAATGTAACTATAGTCCAGAAAGTAGAAGGGAAGAGGAGAGAGAGGGGAGTGGGAGGAGGGAGCACATTTGGAGGGACCTCATCTAATGTGATACACGCTTTTATAAAGGCAGAGGGGGTGGGGCACTGTGTCTTTCCATGTTGTTCAGTGGTCTCAATCCAGAAAGTCCCCTCTGATCCTTGGGTTGCTTAAAATGTGAGAAAAAGGAGGAGGAGACCCGTTGAGACACACATGTGCCTGCACATACACGGCACACTATTTTCTGTTTTAGCAATTTTATTGAGATATAATTCACACACCATAAAGCATAAAATTCAGTAATTAAATATCTTCACAAAAATCTGCATTGACATTTGGAAAATACATTTTGAACTTGGTTTTGCTTGCAGTTTTACATGGCTAATAGTGCTTTGTTATTTTTCACCTTCCGTTTCTACACAGTTTTTCTTTAGTTTCTTTAATTCACTAGTAGAGTAATGGAAGTAATCAGCTAAAGGTATTTTTAATGAAATTATATCTAAATTTTTTAAGTGAAAAAATATTTTCTCTCCAACTTAATTAAAACCTGTAAACCCAAAGAAGTACTAGTCTTCCTCGTGTTTTTCTTCAAATCAGTTGCTTTTAAAAAAATTATGCAGATGCTTCAGGTACAATAATTGTACATCTGTCCAACTTAGGAGTTTGCAATCAAGAAAAAAAATCTAAAAAAAGAAATACAGCAAATTAGAAAAGGGTTCGTTTAAATACGTGTCCATTTTCATGGGCACAGCTTGTTAGCTAATTCGTATGTCTGAATAATAGAGGCCTGGATTCCTTGGCCAGGTAACAAAGCTCTGGGTTTTAATGGAAAGCTTTTGTTCTCCTGTAGAAAAATGAGTTGTTTCTGGAGTTTTTAAAAGCAGAGTGGATTATAGCTGAAACATCCGCTTCTCCGAGCCTTGGACCATTTTACCCTTTTGAAAATGCATCTTTGGTTTCCAGCCACCTCTTCCGATGTGGCTGACCTTTGTGATTCTGTTAGAAGAGTGAAAAGTGAAGGGCAGGTGTGACTGAATCTCTTCTAAAAATGATGTTTAGAAAAGCCCTGCACCTTCAAGGTGGCAGCCTACATTTTAAATATAAAGGAACTCTCTCCTAAGGTAAAAAAAGGTGTTTAAGGCAGAAGAAATGGTCAAGGTGGGCACGATGTTTAGTTTATAATGGTAAGGTGGAGCAGGAGTTTTAACTAGGAGAGTTAGGGTTATCTCTTTTTTGAATTTGTGTTCTTATTTCATACAATTCTTGAGACAGAATATGAAACTACCACAGAATATGGATGGAAACTTCATGTTACTTGCATGTGGCTTTTTGGTTCTTGATGTTTCATGGTAAAAGCAAAGAGAGGTCTTGCTGGCCAGTTCTCATGATTCTATTTTGGAAGTGTACTAGCTTTTGTTACCCAGAAATGCTGAGGTTTTGGTGACTGCTGCACAGTAACTTTGATGGACAAACTTACTAAAATTTGATATGAACCCTTCTGGATTTTATTGGGCTGCGGTGGTATTTATGAACCTCAGCACTATTTATGCTATGGAGCAGATAATTCTTTGCTGTGGGGGATTTTTCTGTAGGATATTTAACAGCATCCTAGGCCTCTATCTACTACTAGATGCCAGTAGTTTTGATGACCAAAATTATCTCCTGGGAGGGCCTAGGACAGTGTTCTTCAACCTTTTTTTTTTTTTTTTTTAATCTCATGGCACACTTAAATCTATAGTTAAATTTCTGCAGCACACTTAAATCATCTTGATCAAAAAAGGAGTAAAAAAGAGCATTCCAGGCTCTTTTTAGAATGCCAAGGCTGGTGTATTGTTTGAGCTCAGGAGTTCAAGACCAGCCTGAGCCAGAGCAAGACCCCGTCTCTACTGAAAATAGAAAAATTAACCAGGCACTGTGGAGGTGCCTGTTGTCCCACCTACTTGAGAGGCTGAGGCAAGAGAATCACTTGAGTCCAAGGGTCTGTGCTTGCTATGAGCCATAGCACTCTATCCAGGGCAACTAATACTCTGTCTCAAAAACACAAACACGAAAACAAACAAACAAACAAAACAAATATACTTAACTGTGCTTTGAACTTCTTTCAAAGATAATTTAACTTAACAATATTTATTAATTTTCTTGGCACACCTAAGATCCTCTCATGGCACACCAACTGTCTGAAATTCACTGCTCTAAGCGACAGAATCTTTCTAGTTGCAAAACACTGGTCTATGTTTGTTGAGATCTGCAGTGATGGCCGGCTTTACATACATGCACAGAGACAGCACTATCTCATCTTAATGTCAGCTGTAGCTTTGCACATTGTAGGTTTTGCACATTGCAAGTTTTTTGGACAAAAATAAGTAAAATAAATATGCTGAAATAAATATGATAAGTACACATTTAATAAGGTAAAAACAGGTATTTGATGAGATGTGTTTGTAGTCTCATAACTTTATTTAGAGACTGAAAATAACATAACATGTTGACTTGAGCTATTGAGCATACATATTTGCCACATAGACAGTGAGAGCTGGAGATAAACTGTCTACCTGATTTGGTCTTATTTTTCCAATAGAAATTCACTTTCCTCTGTTATATTGTTACAAAATAGCAAATAGTGGCTAGCATCCATATTGTGATCAGGGACCCTGCTGTTCTCAGATGGCGCCTACAGCTTCTCTCCTGCTGGTGGTTGTGACAGGAAGCCAGTTACCCTGGAGAGGTGGACACACTCATGTCCCCTAGAAGAGGACAGGGAACAGCAAAACCACCCTTCTAACCTCTGACTTATATCTAGGGTTAGCTTTTTTTTTTTTTTTGCAAGAACAGAGATGCCATCAAGTCCTTGATTTACAGAAAAGTGGTATAACAATGTATATTCTAAGCTCTTGATTTCATCTCAGTTTTCTTTATTATTTTTTAAGTAAAAAGAAAAGTTATGCTGTTTCTAATGTTCTGGCATATGTTATAGGGATGATATCACTTGAATTCAGTTTTCTGAGAAGTCTGATGTTTTTATAGACAACGTGAGTAAGGGAATTATTATCTTGGTATTGGATTTAAGGCACAAGTGTTAAAGCTGTGTCCATGTTGTTCATGAGAAGACAGAACTTCAGATGAAAATAAGTATAGATAATTTGCTCACATTAAGTTTTTGAAATGTTATATTTTAGACTTTAGACTCTACTAATTTAGATTTTATCTCTATTTTTCCAAATAGATGTCGACTCTATTTTTTTAATAGGCCAAAACCAATGCAACTGTTTTTTACTAATTGTTCTCCTCTGGTCCCTTTGGAAAGTGACTGAATCTTGTGTCTCCAGTTTTGATATTTCAACTGCATTTAAAAGATACCATTGATCATGTTTCCCAAACTTGAATGTCTATCCAAGTCACCCAAGGCTCTTGCTAAACATAAATTCTGAGTCTATAGATCGAGAGTGGGGCTTCAGTCACCAGCGATATGGACCCTGCTGGTCCACGGACTGTACTTTGAGCTGTAAACTTTAGTAGTATCTCCTGCCCTCCATATTGGGTAGATTTGGGGCGTATGGACGGGGAGTAAGAGACTGAAAAGGAAAACTATCATTGAATATAGTGTGATTGTTCTTAGTGTATTAGCATATGTCAACAAGTGAGAGAGAATCCTGAGATGTCTGTTTAATTAATTTTTTTTAATTAAAACCCAAGACCAAGGAAATTAAAAAATTCTCACCATCTCCCTACATATATAATTGCTGCAGTTTCACTTGTACCCCTGTTCGCTCTCATTGGTGTGGTAGCATAGCCATCTCCTGTGAAAGCTAATTATTGCAGTATTGAGGAATTTTCTGAGCCACAACTATCGGTAGCTTGTGGTACCAGTTGTGGGAGTATTTACACCATGGAAATTGGCAAACTATCACTCAGAATGCTCTATTGTTTGTTTTTCTGGAGAAAGCTATTTTTCCAGGATATTCCTGCCTCTCATTCAATAAGAAAAATCACTTGCTATTACTTTTTTAACACAAGACACGATCTCTTACTTAGAGTTTCAGACTTCTTGTTAATACCATGTTGCACTTCCGACTAAATACACAGATCCGTGAAGAACAAGTTTATTCCCATAACAAGAAGGAAACAAAGGCTAAGAAAAAAATCATAGTGGTACCTTTTGTGAATGATTGCTAACAACCCCCACATGGGAATACTGATTCGCCTAAATACTTTACAAGTAAATCTCCTTCAGGTGGCATTTTATAAATACTCTTTCATCATGAAGAGATGTGAGAATTGGGTCAGGTATAATTAGAATGACAGCTGTATTGGTGAGCCTTGGAGAATTAACACAATTCAGTAAAAAGGCTAGCCAACTGCAGATATCTTCTAGAGACTTCCGTGACAAATTAGCGCCCATCATCTCGTTTCATTACCATGCACAGCTGTTTACATCACTTGTTTATATTTCAATCCATATTTGGAGCTTAAGTGAGATTTGTCACAAGACTTCAGTTCAAGCTTGCTTGCCTAATTTGACATGCTTCTATTTAGTGAAATATGACCAGATGAGTAGATCATAAATATTTGATCATTTATTGCTCTGATCAGAGCTTTCTAGACATGTTCTTTGATGACTGCTTGCACTTGATAAATGCTCTTTTCAATTAAAATTATTAAACACGATTCTAACATTGGGAAAAACTCATTCTTAAAAAGCAACCACTTTTCTAGTATTTCGACTTTTAAATTTTTTCATCTATAAGAATCAAACCCAAATCTGTCTACTTACTTATTCAACAAGTTTGGTTGTAATAACTTAGGCTCATAAAGTATCACCATGTGGTAACATTTAGAATTGGCAGCAATAACTTTATCAAGCTAAAAATGTGAATTTGTTTTGAAGTGCATTAAGGCCAGACCTTTTCTTTATTAATGGATTGAATGACAGATAAATCAAAATTATTTGAAATAGTGGAGATAGGTATATATCATGGATTTCAATGCTTATGTCCTTGTTTTCATTTTATTTCACTGTTATTTGAAGCAGGTAATTTGTTACAAAGGCAAACTGTATTTGTCATCTTATATTTGCCCTTTTTATTCTACTTGAAAATTAGAGAAAAGTGCAAGATACAATTTTTAACTCAAGGAGAAGAGATATATCTGTTCTATGTGTGAAATTTAGTTGAGCATATATTCTTTTAGAAAACAGAAAAAATTATGCTACATAGTGTTTGGGGGTTTTATAGAACTTCAGAATATATAGTTCAGAGCTTTCTTTACGTAAGACAGTGGTTCTCAACCTGTAGGTCATGATCCCTTTATAACAATGAAAATACATCACAGCATTAGGAAGGCTGAGAACCACTGAATTATAATAAGTTTATTTAGTTTGATTATTATAGTGCTTGCCTTCTCAAAATTTCTAAATTCAAGACCTACCCATTACGTGGAATACAACTTTATTTCATATAGGCTGAGAATAATAGAAACTCAATTAATAAAAATGAAATTATAATTAAAAGCTTAACATTCTAGAATTTATCTTTAGTGCTTTATTTAAAGCCAATTATTTACTAATCTGTTAACTTTGCTTTGTAAAAGATATTAGAATTATCATACATTTGAAAGTGGAGATTTTTCTCCCTATTCCAAGTTTCATAACTATCTTCATGCTGGATTTGTTTAAAAAAAAAAAAAAAAAAAGGTAAAATTAGTTTTCAAACTTTGGTTGTCCACAAAAAAATTTTGCTCCAACTTGAAATTTCTATTCAGAGTTAATGTTTTATGGTTAAGCATTATTTTGTAGACAGTGAAGTTGTGTAATGCAGAGAGCTCTGGCTTTGCTTCATAACTGTATTTTCTATTACATTGATTTTTAGAAATGGAAGGTAATGTTGACACCAGCACAGATCACAACAAAGGAGTTCCTTACAAAGAAGTAAATGCATGGAGTTTGGTTAGAAGCAAATGACTTGGCTTTCTGTTTTATGTACACCACCAGCATTTCAGTTTATAAAACCGTGTTTTGTCTTGAAGGCTGATTATAGTTCTCAAAGAAAAGATCATCCTTTCTTGCCAGCAAAATTTAGCTAAGTGAATATTAGAAAGTCTATCTGTGGGCGGCGTGTGTGGCTCAAAGGAGTAGGACGCTAGCCACATACACTGGAGGTGGTGGGTTCAAACCCGGCCCCGGCCAAAAACTGCAAAAAAAAAAAAAAAAAAAAAAAAAAAGAAAGAAAGCCTATTTGTGATCTTAAAAGTTTAAGAAATTGAATATAAATAAGATGATCGTGTAAGTTTGTGGCTATGTTTCTGTGTAACATTTCTCTTTGAGAAATATTCCTGCTTCTATTTTTCTGGGCAAATTTTTTCCTTCATTATTATCTGTAATATTTACTTTGAATAGAAATGAAGGTGGATTAGAAATCAAAAAATGTTTAACAAATGATTTTATTAACTTTAGGTTTTGAGACTAGAATAAAGATGAGAACAGGAAGACCAAGTTTTTTTATTTTTATTGTTTTTTTCTTAAATTATGTATCTGGAAGATGCAGTTTTAACTTTCAGATGAATTCTATTTGGGGTTGGTTATATAATATCTAATTTGGCATGCTGTACATTGAGTGGATGACATTATAAATAATTTTCCACTGAGTGATAATAGTAATTATATGAAACAGGTTTTTTGCTCAATGTTCAATTTTTTTAGCAGTTTCTGTAGATTAAGAGAGAAGAAGCAATTCTGTTGAGAAAAGTAGAAAATCATGTAAACATAGCATTTGAAATCTCTCCTGATGTTTTCCTTTTTCCTGTGAATCTGGTCATGCAACTTATCCATGATATATTTCAGGTCTCATTGCTTTAAATCTCTTCTACTTGGTTAAAATCATAAAATCTTTCCTGATTATTTTCTATTACAAGATTTTTTTTGGTGGGGAGGGGGGCAGAGACTGAAGCTGTCACCTTGGGTAGAGTGCCGTGGTGTTATAGCTCACAGCAACCTCAAACTCTTGGGCTCAAGTGATCCTCTTGCCTCAGTTTCTTATTTTTAGTTGAAATGGGGGTGTCACTCTTGCTCAGGCTGGTCTTGAACTTGTGAGGTCAAACAATCCACCTGCTTCGGTCTCCCAGAGTGCTAAGATTACAGGCATGAGTCACCGTACCCAGACTTGATTTAAAAGAAATTTTCTTTCTTTCTTTCTGTTTTTTTTTTTTTTTTTTTTTTGCAGTTTTGGCCAGGGCTGGGCTTGAACCCACCACCCCCGGTATATGGGCTCGGCACCTTACTCCTTGAGCCACAGGCTCTACCCTAAAAGAAATTTTCTTAAACTGAGATTTGTAGTCCTTTGGGGGAACTTACTGTTAAATGGTAAGAGAGTCAAAGAAGGAGACAAGATTAGAATCCTAAAGGCAAATTGAACTACTGACATGCCTCTTAATTTTTTTTTTTTTTTAATGTGAGGTTTTTTTGTTATTTGTTTTGTTTGTTTTTTTTAATGTGAGGTTTTTTGTTATTTGTTGTTTTTTCTTTAAATGTGCGGATTTTTTGTTATTTGGTTTTTTTTTTTCTAGTTTTCATGTAATTGTAGATTTGTATACAGTTGAAAAACTACCGTACTTCACCCAGTACAGTATCACAACTGTAAGGATTGAGTAACCTCAATCCCTTAACTCTTCTTTAACCAAAGAATGTGCTCCTTTTCCTGTATGTTCTCTTGTGAGAGTCGCTGGCCATTTTTATACAGTTATTTATTAATGCTTGGTGTAAAAGTGTTAGCTCATACTTCCCTGGTTCAGATCCTAGCCACACAGGATCCTTTGCTTCTCACAGATTAAGCAAAGGTTCTCTTTTCTCCAACATAGACAATTGCTCTGGAAAGATAAGGGTTAGAGAAGAGATCAGAGAGATCAGATAGTTGCGTGCCCAGCAGTAGAGTAGAAATAGAAGCATGAGTGAGGGGGACACAGAATCCATTTCTCTGCATTCTCTCCAGAATCAGCTTCTTTGTTCTAGAAAGTTGATGTTCTAGTTGTAACCTTGAGGGAAAGTGATGGGAAGTGCCAAGTGGTGGTTAATCAGTGATGCTGAAAACTGGGGGATTTAGAATGAGCAACTCTTTTTCACTCCGTCAGGGGTCGCATGCTAAGAGGAGGCCTGTCTTGTAGAGATTGAGAAGTGACAGAGTTACACTCTCGGTCTCGTTCCTCCAGGATCACATACAGTGACTCCTCAGTATCTGTATTTGGCCTTATGTTAGTGCAGTGTCATGTCCACTACTGCCTGTATTTCTCGGCTGTGCTTTAGTGCCTGTGGGAGTGCTGCTGCTCATGGCATCCACCCAGACTCTACCAAGGTCATGACACTATTTGGGGCCATTCAAAGTCAAGAGTCCCAATAGTCCTTATAAGGGCAGGAGAGACAACCTGACACCCCCCAAATGGACATTATCTCTTTCCTTGGCCTTGTTAGAAGGAAGGAGTCCAGACTTTGCTCACAGCTGGAGACTCCAGTAAGGGTGGTGGATTCCTCAGGTAGTTTATTGTTACTTAGGTGACATACAATGGATTGGCCTGGTTTCCACAAATTAGCTGTAATAAAGGGTTTCAGACCTATTTTACAGTAAGGCAGAAGTAAGTAAAATAAAAGTGAATGTATCATTGTGTTTCATTATTGACACAGGAAAATTATAATACATTATAATGCCATTTGGATTCTGCACTAGGAGATTTTGCCTTAGAAGTTACAAATTGTTATAGAAATGTCTACATACAATAACTAAGAAAATGCCATGAAGGCTATATTAAACAGTTTGATGAAAATATTTCAGATTGTATATAAAACCAGCACATTGTACTCCTTGATTGCACTAATGTACACAGCTATGATTTAATAAAAAAAAAAAAAAGAAGAAGAAGAAGAAGAAGAAGTTAGAAATTATTAATAAGTCATGCATAGGCAACTATCTGTTACCGACATTGATCAGTATTCTTTTATTCTATTGCTTAGCTTGAATCACTCCAAATTCCACTGCCTTTTTTTTTTTTTTTTTGAGACTAAGAGTGCCATGGTGTCAGGCAAGCTCACAGTAACCTCAATCCTGGGTTCAAGCCTCCCAAGTAACTGGGACTACAGGTGCCCACCATGCCCAGCTAAATTTTTTCTATTCTTTAGTAAGACAGTTTCTCACTCTTGCTCAGTCTGGTCTCCAACTCCTGAGCTCAAGCAATCTTCCTGGCTTGCCCTTCCTGAGTGCTTGGATTATAGGCATGAACCACCATGCCTGGCTCTACCACTTTTATTTAGGGCATAAAAAGGCTCGTAAAGATAAGTTTCCTACACCTGCAGAGATATGATATGCAAACGATGGGGCCTGTGGCAGAGAAGTATCAGAAGACACGTATTTGGTACTCTAAGATAACACGTATTTGATGCTAAATGTGAGAATTGGCATAAATTGTTATGGAGTAGTGAATTTTGTTGCCAATCCTCCTGTGACTATGGGTGGAGGGATTCCATATCTCCACTAATAGCAGTGGCCCTGGTGCTCGTAATCCCAGTGCCAACGCCAGCCACGGTGAAGGCTGAGGAGGCACTGTGGCCTTTACCATTGGCATGAACATTGCCTCAGGAACAGATTAATAATGTGTACTACCATGCCTTAGAAGCATGAAAGAACATGTGAGGTGAACCTGTACAGATGAGTGAAGGAGACACAGGAGGGAAAAGCCAACCTGTAAATGTTGGTTACAGCTGAGGGAGAAGATAAAGCCCAGAACTGGGGACTGGGGACAGCTGACGTCTGTGGTTGGCAGGGCCCCCAGATCTGTGGCATGGCATTTAGCTCCAGTTAGTAACTTAGAAGGGAGCTGGGCCCCCCCCCAAATCAATTCACCCCTTCTAAGTTAGGATGCCAGTCCTTTAATTTGGGAGGATAAATAAAATTGCCAGGTGGCTAAGATACTTGTGTCAACAGGTCTGATTGTGATCCTGTAGGAGAATTCCAAAGGCATGCTTGGGAAACACGGACTTTCACAGCAGTGGTGCTGAGGGGCATGGCCTCGATGAGGGGTGGAAGTGGGCTTGACAATCCTGAAGCCAGATGTTTCCATATGGAAACCATTGAAGAGAGCTAGGTCATCTGAGATGCCCGGGGCATGGGGCATTTCTCCTGCAGAACGTTTGACACTTGCCTTCTGTGCTGAGTGCTGGCTGTTCCTCCTCTATTGACAACAGCACGATGGGGGCAACTTCTGCTTCTGCCAGCTCTTCATTGCATCTGCTGAAAGAGCAGTGTGTACAGGGAAGTAACATGATAGTCCCATTTATACCGACTCTGTGGGTCTTTGTCTCTGGCTGTTTAGAATCAAGCTATTGAATGTTTCTAACTCAGAAACTCTGGGATAGACATGGCTTTTATCTTTTAGAAAGCTATTTTTTCCCTTGGCATGTTAGTAAAATTAAGAATAAATAAGACATCTTGTGTCTTGTGAGCTAAGACATCATCAGCCTAGTAAGGGCAGGACACAAACCCAGAGGGAGCATTGGGGCTGTTGTTTCACCTTCAACAAAAATGGGATGTACATGGGAGATGGAGTCCTTATTCTGCTGATGACAAAATTTATGAATGGAATTGTTGGGTTACTATACTTTAGTCAATCAGGGATTATGAAACTGATCTTGTAAGGGAGAGTGGCAAGATGTGTTTGCAGGTAAGATGTGTTTTACTGTAAAATGGTGCATGTTGTGTATTAACAAATTAGAGTTGGTTGAGTTTGTTTTATTGTCTGGAATGTTACTGTGCAAGGTTCAGATAAATATAAAAAATATACAAATAATAGTAAAATATACAAGTATATTTTAATATCCATGTGCACTAAAATATATTAATATATTTAAAACCCATTTTAATGTACAAATACTTTTAGTCATATTTACAGATATTATAAGTTTTCAGATAAAGTCAGTAGACAGGCTGTCTGTCTCCAAATCTGGAAATCATTCAAAATATATGTGATTAATTTTATATTTGAGCAAGTACAATTATTTATTAAAGAAAACAATACATTTGTGTGAAAGATTAAACTTTTGCATCATAGCCAAAACAGTCCCCTTACATCAAAGTTGACTTTTTAAAAGAGAAGTTTGTTTTTTTTTATAATCGAGAATTGTTTTGATGTGCAGATACATTCCATCACTTAATATTCAGTCATGTAAAAGCAGCCAAATGGTCTTTTCACCTCTGGCCTGAATTTTTTTATTACCACTGAGCACTGCACTCATAAAACCAGGTGAGAACACACTGCTTTGTTTCAGAGGTACCTCTCAAGTCCTGGTGGGTAATTAAATTCCTTAGTAAATGTTTGCTAGATGCTTCCTAGTAAGCCCAGTCCGACTTACCATGGGAAAGATTAGCACCTAAAACAAATAAACATGTGTATGAACAGCGAAAACAGTGCCTTTTCTTGCTAAATGTGGTTCCCCACGTCTCCTCTGATTAGAGGTGTGCTCTGAACAAGCCGAGACGGGGCCATGCCGAGCAATGATCTCCCGCTGGTACTTTGATGTGACTGAAGGGAAGTGTGCCCCGTTCTTTTACGGCGGATGTGGCGGCAACCGGAACAACTTTGACACAGAAGAATACTGCATGGCCGTGTGTGGCAGCGTCAGTAAGTGGACCCTTCTTCAAGCCTGGCCACCTTTCGTCTTTCTCGCCACTGACCCCGCTCTTTGTAACAGATTGATTTTCCTAGTTCTTGGGAATGAGCCTGTTGCTACCACTAACCACATTTCTGTCAACTTCTCTAATTGCCCAGAGTCCCCGCAGTATGTTCAGTCATGAGCACACCTCTCCGTCTTTCTCTAATAAAGCATGGCCGTGGATGTGCTCCCCTCTAGCTCTGGTGGATACGTCTTGCAATCTGTAGGGACTTTGGAGTGCTTCTCTCTAAAACAAAGCTGGAGTGGCTGTTCTGTCTCCTGCAGCTGTGTCTCCAAATGCATACTTACGTGTTTGTCCGTGTACATGTGTGTTCGTGTTTATGCATGTGCACTACGTGTGCAAATACGGTCTACCACCGGAAGCCTGGCTGACGATGCTTCCATTGCATTGACAAAGGTGAATGGCTGTGATGAATTCCTTTCAGTTTTTTTCATGACATGTATCCTTTAAGGTAACAATGAGGGAACGTGATTGAACTGAGCTCAGGCACCTCACATGCCAGAGAGCAGAAATGCTCATGTGACCACTGAGCTCAGCACACAGACACAGCACAAAGTTTCTGTGTCTTCTCTAGGAAATAGAAGAAATCTCTTTAACATTAGAAAATTTAGATGATATAAGACTGAAGAAATACAGTTTTCAAAGTCTGTTTCTTGAATGTTAAACTTACATAATTCGGGGGAATTAAATATATGATGTCATGGTGACCTTCATACAAGATAGAATTTTGCCCTGAATAAGTAATTCTCAGGAGGTAACATACCAGACATAGGAGACTTCTGTTGTTGTTAGTAGCCTTCCAGGTTAAAGTCCCAATATTCTTTCTTCTTTCGTTCACAAGTAGGAAGTTGGGACTACTCAAGAAGTAATAGCTCAATTTGATTAGATCAAGATGAAACTCGGTAGTTGTGCATTTTTCCTTTGAGAGATTCATGCCTTTCCTCTCTGGTGTTGCAAGGGTAGCAGCTACTATTTCCTGCCTGGCATTCTGGGAATTATATAAATTGTTTTCCAGCTGGATCATGGGATTAAACAACAGAAGGACCTGTGCCAGTAAGACTTTCCATTGTGAAGGAGCCCAGTATCTAAGTGGACTGTAATGGAAAAGTTCCTGTGGGTCTCCTGCCTTCACCTGTGAATGAGAAGAGTCTACTTCAGTCCCTGTGTGAACAGGTGTAGGAAGTGGTAACCCCAAGGGTTCTTTTTTTTTCTGGCTGTTACTGGATGATTGCAGCTTCCAGCTCAAATGACTGCCTTCTTCAGTTTCAAACAAAGAAGTCAATTAGGTCAGGTAACGTGAACACAATGAGAGGATTCTGTCGCCTGCAGCCCTGAGAACAAAAGGCTCTTATTACAGTAATTTCTAACTAGTTTAGAGACTCCGGGTAATTTCCTGGTAGATTTCCAATGTTTTTCTCTTTTTCCTGGAGGTGGATCGGATTTATTTTCTAGAGTATCACACATTTTGGTAATAAGAGTTTTGTTTTTCATTATGAGCAGTGGTGGATTTGCCTCAACAGTTAGAAGCTGTCTCCTCCCCTCACCTCCCCATTGCTGTTCTTCTTCCCCTCCACTTTGGAGATGGAGGAAGCAGTGAGCAGCTCGGGTGTGGTGAATGTTCCCTGGGCAGGATATGCTTTGCTGAGAGATTTGCAAAAGGTAGATGCTTCCAACAGGGTTGTGTTGGATAAGGCTGGTGGGTTTCAGAATATTCTATCAGGAAAGTAAAGATAAGAGGTTGAAGTTAGGTAGGTGAACAAGTGTTAAGTGATTTAAATGCAAGATGGAACTTTCCCCTGAACAGGTAATTCTCAGGAGGTAATATACCTGTTATAGGAGACTTCTGCTGTTCTTAGCAGCCTTCCAAGTTAAATCCTCAGTTTTCTTTCTTTATTTTTGTTCTTGAGTTGGGAGTTTGGACTACTCTACAAATAGCCAGAGCCTCGATCTGGAAGCTGTGCTTCGATTGGGTGAACTGGGAGGTAATGAAAGAGAAGTGGTGGTATTTGACAAGACAGAGAGAACAGGAGCAAGAAATCGTCTCACTGGGATGTAGGATGCGTGACAAAATGCCCAGCATTCTAAGATGTTAACCTCCTGTGAAAATAGATGTCATGTTTAAATATTTACTTTGGTTTTATGGAGGGACCAAACCTCAGGATATTTTAATTTTTTGTTTTTACTTCAATGCTTTGTTTTGGTTAGTGAAATCATGTGAGTTTCAGCCATCCTTCCCATGTTTCTGTTTTTGTTTTTAGTTATGTTCTCTTATTTTCTCCATAGTGTCCCAAAGTTTACTCAAGACTACTCAGGAACCTCTTCCCCAAGAGCCTGTTAAACGTATGTTGTCCTTCACCTGGGGGAAGGGGAGAGGGAGGGAGGAGGCTGCACGGCTGGGTCTGACTCTAGCATCATCACCTTCTTTGCATGGTTTTGTGTTTCTCCAACACTTGTGTTTTAATAAAATGTTTCTTCCCATTGCCTTGCTTATAATCACATTTAATTTGTCAGACAACTTGAGATGCCAGGCTAAGACCAATGACAGAGCATCTTCTATTTCTGATCAGTTTCCTTTCTGTTTAATGTGGTTTTATTAAATATTTGTGAGTACAACATTATTGTCCTTCATTGAGCATCACTGTTTTATTTTCTAAAAGCTGCCAGGATGCCAGGCTATCATAAGAGATTTTAGACATTAGTAACATATTTCCTTAGAAGAATATTGACTATCCAGGCACTGTAGAACGCAGACTAATTCATGTGCGTGGGTTTCAGATATGTGTGGTTGTAAGACAACTGTTTTCAACTTTAAAAGAGAAAGATTGCTTTTAGACTTTAGGACGACTTTTTCCTTTTCTCTCAGAATGTACAAAGTGGGTCAGAGGTGCCCAACTTCTGATTTTTAGAGAGGAGAGAAAGAGCTTTCTATAAAGAAAGAAGCCAACTACTGCAAGTCTTACAGTGTCTTATGTTTTATGATGTTCTTTCAGTTGTTATATCAGACTGACTTACTTTAAAAATGTGGTTTCAATACTTATATTTGAATGATGATTATATCAGAAACAGGTTTATCCTGGTTTGGGCTAGGGATGATATATACTATTAATACCTATGATTGGTGGACAAAGAGACACATTTTTAGTTGTAGCCTAGATATTTTATAATTAAAATTAGCACTTGTTTACATTATCCTGAAATCCTAGTCTTGAAATTGATGAAACTAGTTATCTTTTTTTTTTTTTTAAAGATAAATTACAGATAGGGGACTATGTACTTTACAAAAGATTTTATCCTAAACCATTGTAGTTTTTAAGGGTCTTCATAAATGTTCAAATTATTTCAAATTATATGTAATTTTTGAAGGATGTGGTTTTGACAGCCTCAATAAACACATTTTCTGCTATCATGTAAAAGCATTTTTCTCTAAAAGCCTTGAAACTATGGCAAGTGGGTGGACACAGAGGACTAGGGAAAGCTCTGGACAGAAGGATATTACACTGTAGTGCTGATAAAACATTAGTGTATGTGGTGTGTTGCTTTGTCCTAAGCATCTCACTGATTGTTTATTTTTCTTTAGAACACTTTGTGGACGTTCCCCTCATTTCTTTTGTACTTGTGAGAACTTGAGGCTCCAATTGCTTAGTGACTTGTACCAAGCCATGGAACATGGCAGGACCAGGTTTGAAACCCAAATGATATTTTGGCTATGTTCCACACCAAATGGCTAAGCATTTGGTTCTGGAATTGCTTTCTCTTTAGTAAAATTACATCTGGGGTTCAGAAGCACATTTTAAGTATACAGAAAATAATGGAAGGAGGATGAAGCATATGAACATATTTTCCCCAAGTGTTGTGAACATCGATAAATTAAATTAAATATCTTTCCTATGCTATTATACAATAATGATTGTTATTTCTTTATGTTGAATTTTTCATCATTTTGGCATATAAAATAATTATATTTTTTCATTGTTATTGATTGATGGAAAGAAACACCACTATTGATAAAATTATTTTCATGATGTGCACAAGACCCGTTTTTGTATCATCCACTCTTTCAAATAGGTATGAAAGTCGTTTTGTAATTTTCTCTTTCTCAGTAATTTTCTCCATCTGCTTGCAGGGTGTTTGGGATCATGACACCTTTCCACTAGGAGGATGAAGTGATTTTGGCAGCTGTATTTTCTCTTCTACCTACAGAGGCTATTCAATCACAGCAAGTGAAGGGTTTTGCAGTGCTAGTACAAACAGACAGAGAAAGCATATAATTTCTAGTTATTTATAGCCTGTGCAGCTATGCAATCTTATTTATAGCAAAGCTGCACATTTAAATTGAAAAAGTCATGGTCATCTGGAGGTCAAATGCAGATAGCAGACTTGATTCAGAGAAAATAAGCTGAACTAGAGGGCCAACAAGTCTGTTTGATTGGACACCTTGGGCTTACATTTTTCTCCTTCATCAACCTAGAGCTAATTGGATAATATCTCTTTGCATGAAGGTGATTGTTTTTACAGGTTGCTCAGTTGGAGCTACTTCTAGTCAAATAATGAATGTGAAATGAGATAGAAAAAGCTCTTGAGTTGAACTGATACAGGATTACATTTACGGAGAAAATATGTGGTGATCTTCATTACAAATACAATGATTTTCCTGTCAAGACTCTATTACAATCAGACACTTCTAGGTTTCAATTTTTTCATAAAAATCAATTTTGAGCACTTCAATTTTAGGAGCACAGACTTTGTTGTTCTTATTCTTGTTATTGTAAATGATCTAAACCACAATATAAGGGATAGAGACATGAGGCTGAGAGCTTTCATTTTACATACAGCCTATGGATTTGAATCTCTAAAAAACATCCTTTCCTATTTGGAATAAAGTATCTGGTGAGAGCTGAGTTGTTTCTGACATTCATTTTGCATTGGCACATTTGAGTTTAGGGCAATATAAAAGTCTGGCATTCGGTCTGCACAATGCAGTATTTGTAAACAGTAAAATTATTGTATAAATATTTGTTGATCAGTTTATAATTCAAATAGGAGCGTATGATCTTTTTTTCTAGTGTTGTCCCCATCAGATTGCATGTCAAAAGCCAAACAGACCAACTCCTAATGACATTTAATCTCACAAAGAGAATCATGGCAATCTTCAGTTAGCAGATTGCACCATGGGACCTGGCCAAAGAGTGACCGTCCCTGGCTCCTTCGCTTGTAGTGACATGTGGTGCAGTCTGTGCAAAGAACAGCTACACCAAGGTTTCTCTACTTCAAACACTATTGACATTTTAGTCTGGATAATTAATTGTTGTGGGGGTCTGTCCTGTGTATGCACGGGATTTAGCAGCATCCCCAGCCCCACACAGTACACGCCATTAGCACAATTCTAGCTGTGATAACTAAAAATGTCCCCAGACTTTGCTAAATGTGCCCTGCAGGAGCAGAATCCGCCCTGGTGTAGAAGCATTCTCCTAACGAGTGATTTCCCCACGTCTGGCTCAGAGATGTAACGAGGCTGGTGTAAACAGGCCTGCTTTTCTCTGACTTGGAAGCCTGTTGAAGTGTTAGAATGTCAGCAGCCTCCAGTCTCTACAGATGTTTATGAAATTGAATTTGTTAGACCCCTGTCCCAGCTCTCAGCGCTTGTGAGGTAAGGTAGAAGTGTTAGAAGTCTGTTTATCTACTCTAACACAAGCTGCTACGGGAGCAGGGAATGAAAGCGTGAACTCCTAGATTAGAAGCATGTGGTTTGCTCATGCACAACTCTTCCTCCTCTCTCTGTTTCACGTTAGTTTCCTGAAATCCCAGCCTGTGCTGGAGAAGGATAGATAGACATTCCCTGTAGCCTGGCTACACCATTGACTTTTACCCTGGGATTGTGTTTATGACTTTGAGGTCTGTGCAGTGGAGTAGGTCTGGCCCCAGGCAGGACTAGAGGGTGAAAATGGCCCGGATATCATGGAATAGACCAGTACACATCTAAAGAATATAAAAAGAATGGACCCTTATCAAATCAGGCCAAACCACCATTCCCAGTTTCTAGCTGTGTTGCTTCAGAAGTTTATGATATTGCAAACTGTAGAAAGCTCACCCTGTAGCCTTGGAATGGAAAATGCCACCTTACCTTCAGGGTGGTCACAAGGACAGGAGTCATGAGACAGAAATCTTAATGTCCCAGGCCATTTAGTCTTTGGCTAAATTTGAACTATTGTTCTCAAGCATACTATTCTTGTTTTTCTAATTATTAAATAGCAAATATTAGTTCCCATTAGCACATTCTGTGATACTATTGCAACTGGGATATTTTTATAAAACTGCCAAGCATCATGAGAAACAAAAGCATTAAAAGATGTGATGGTGAATTAAGTTACATGTCACATCAGTGCCAGTAAAAATCTATCAGATTGACAAGAAAAGCTTAGAAAAAAAAATGGCTTGCTCTCAAAGCTTTCAGAGTGAGAGACTCTAAGACTGAAAAGAATTGAATTACTTAGCAAGCCAGCTTTTTTTTTTTTTTTTTTTTTTTTAAGAGCCATTAACGCTGAATGCAGATTGAAATGTTTGGAACCAGAAATATTTCAGATTTCAATGTTTGGTTTGTTTTTTTTTTCAGATTTTAGAATATTTGCATATTCACAGTGAGATATCTTTGGGCTGGGACTGAAGTTTACACATGCAATTAAAATTCATTTATGTTTCACATACACCTTATACAAAGGCCTCAAGTAATTTTTTATACAGTACTTTTAATATTTTGGATGTGAAACAAAGCCTGTGTACACTGAGTCATCAAAAAGCAACGGGTCACTATCTCAGCTACCATGACACCTCACTTTACCTTCAAAAAGTTTAGGATTTTAGAGCATTTCAGACTTTTAGATTAGACATATGTAACCCGTTGTAAAAAGAAAGCTCTTCCTGTATGTGCTCTCTTTAGCTATTTGCCAAAGAAAAGTAAGTAGATAATTTGTTAAAAAAAAAAAAAAAATGGGTTGGCAAACATTTTCCACTAAAGGCAGATCATAAATATTTTAGGCCTTTGTTAAGTCATATAGTCTCTGTCATAACCATTCAGCGCTGTAATTGTAGCATGAAACCAGCCATAGGAAAGTAAACAAATGGGCCTGGCTGTGTTTGAATCAAACATTAATTTTTAAAAAGCAGCCAGCAGACCAACTCCTGGTTTAATACCGTGATTACCTTTGAGTCCAGGATGTGCTAGCCAGGTATTATTTTGAGGGACATCAGCAAAGTAATAACGAATACCCTGCTTTCAATAACTTGATAATTTCATTGATGAAATGAGACTTGAGTGTTTCCTGGACTTAAATAACCATATGAAGGAAAATAAACATAGGGAAGGATGGGTGCAAGAGGCTAGAGTAAAATGAAATTGGCTTTATCTCTAAGGCCTCCACGGAGGTTAACAATTCCATCTGGTTTTACTGCCACAATGAAAATGGACAATATTGAAGATTTTGACTTTTTGAACTTATCTATTGTGTGTTGAACGGCTATGAAAGGTCATGTCTTTATGAGTCTCCATTAACAAAATCAAGAATAGCTTTTGACAGATGGACAAAAACAGTAGCTTACGGTGAGCACGTTCTAGATGCCACCAGATGCCGGCTGCAATCGAAGTTGCTGCACCTATCTCTCTGAGATTCAGACTTGAGGTTGCTTTTAAATTTTGGTGCATTGTGCTAAATAAAGAATGTAGATTTTAATAAAAACAATGCCAGCCTTCATTCTTTCACATTCATTGCACATGTTTGACAACATTCCCACACCAGTATGTGTCCATAGGCATAAAAAAGAAATGTAGCTTAACGAAAGTAGAGTAAACACAGCGTAGATTACATTTTTATTACCTTATGTCCACACAATGCATCGGTGGTGTTCTCAGCCAACCGCAATTGCACTGAATATAAAATAAATGCGATACAAGGGCATATGGGAAGGTGCCTTTGTTCTTTGTTTTTAGAGAATTTAGTATTATATTGAAGGCTCATAAACTTTATCTTCTATTTTGGACTCGGTGGGGGTAAATATTTGAAGTTAGAAGGCGTTAGGATTTTTACCTGTTTGGGAATTAGAGAAATGGAGAGACTTAAAATTTTTTTTTAAGTTGGAGTAGCACACAGAAAGCTCTGCCATGTTTCAAGATTAAATCTTCACATAAAATCTTTCTTACAGGTTTATATTTCACTTATATGTAAATTATCCTCATTGTCATCTCTCATAAATTATAGCCATTTCAAGTGACAACATTGCTAGTTCTGTATCAAGCAGCATTTTTAATAAAGCCGAGCTCCTCTTGTCAATGCTGTAGAGATAAAATGCTTTCCAGCTGATGAAAGGAGGCGAAGTGAATTTTCTTGGTATAATCTGACATTTGTATTTTGACTCAGTGCAATTCTGTTTAGGGAAATACTTGGCCTTGTGGCCTGTTGTAGGTGGTCATGGTTATTACCATTTGAAGCTGGAATTATTTCTCCTTTTTGCATTCTCAGCCTGGATGAGTATAAAATTATGTGTCCCCCTAGACATAAAGGAAATAAATGCATATCAAAATGAAAGAGACAATTGTTTGTAATGTCTCTAATATGGACCCCACATTCTTGCTCTCTTTGGTATAAACATGAAATAGTATTACGCTGTTATAATAAATTCAGAACTAACATCAGGGAAATTGTTACATGCACAGTTCAGTTTGATGGGCCATCTCACATGGAGTCCTCCAGATGGGCAAAGAGAGGATTTTTCTACTGCAGCCTGAAGATTTTAGCAGGTTTCACTTCGTTTTGAAATAACTTCCCCATCAGGGGTCCTCAAACTATGGCCTGTGGGCCACATGCGGCAGTGTGATTGTATGTGTTCTGTTCCAATTTTGTTTTTTTACTTCAAAATATGATATGTGCAATACGCATAAGAATTTGTTCACAGTTTTGTTTTTTTTTTTTTTTTAAACTATAGTCCAGTCCTCCAACGGTCTAAGGGACAATGAACTGGCCCCCTGTTTAAAAAGTTTGAGGACCCCTGCTAGATGAAGCACAGGTGTGGAAATGTTTCATTGGCACCTTGGCCCGGGTGATGGAGGTGGATTTTATTACCCAAACTGTGGGTGCAGCGTCAAGGTTCATTACTAAAGGGAAAGCAAACCTGCTTTTTCCCATCCTCCCCCGTCAGAACATAGAACCCTGGCAGGTGTTGAGAGGAGATTCTAGTGTAAAGTGGAAGTGTTGTGGCAAGCATCAGTGTATCATCATTAAAACTGGAAGTCGCTCCCCCCCCCATCGCCCGTGGTATCCAGTTCTCGTGGTAACAGCATTTTGGTGTGAGGGGAAGAAGCGAATCTCATCCTTCTCACGGTAGAAGGGAGCCGACGGGAGAACCACCCCCGAGAGCCCCCCAGTTCAAGCCACCTTATCTTCGCTGCTCTCAAATGCCTCTCACCTGCTATCGTCGGGTAGCAGCGCCAGTGATCCTGTCACAGCCCATCACATGCCTTAGTCCTCACTGCAGTTTCGAGACCCGTGATCTGTGCCCGCGTCCCTGCTGCCTCGCCCACTCTTTTCTCTCCCACTTCTCCTGTGGCCACTCGGTCTGGCTGCTCATCAGGGAGTTTTCCAGCACCCTCACCACCCAGGGCCTGGTGCTTGTTTCTGCATCCACAGGCTGTGCCCCAGCAGCTAAGTGGGAAGCCTGGGAACGTCACCCTCCCAGCTACCACCCTGCCTGGCTGCTGCACTCAGCCTCTACCCTCCCCACCTCCCACCCTTCTTAATCCTGCCCTATTTCTCTTTTTTTCCCCCATAACAGAAATCACATGCTAATGACAGGATTTCTGGTTTGTCCTTTTTTTTTCTAGTTATATGTTTGTGGTGATCATTTCTTCCACTAGAATATAATGCCACCAGAACCATGTCTCTGTCAGCTTTGCTCACTGCTTGCCCCCCACCCCCAGCCAGACGTGTAACGGGAGCTATCATATTGGGGGCTGTAGGGAGAAGGAACGAGCCGGTGCCCTCAAGGTGGCATGGTCTGTCTGCATGGCGGCTGCTGTCTCAGCTTCTCTGAACCTCTGTCCTCCCAGGGTTGCAGAGAACAAGGACAAGGCGTATATAGAGGGTGTTAGTCATCAGAATGCCGCTGTATATTTGGAGGCAGAATGTTCTCCTTGAAGCAGTAATGTGCTGTGAATTGGAACCGCTTTTCTGTTATATTTTTTCATTTGTCACGAGTGTTTAGAACACGTTCTTGCTTTTATAAAGGAAGGGAGCTAACCCTCTGTGTATCTTACCATGAGCTGTGAGGCTACTAGGAGACCAAAACAAGAAAATAAATATGAAGGTTATTTAAAAAGTTAAAAGCCCATGCATGTGATGTGGGTATTGTTGCTAATGATTAGGGACCTAGGGGTCAAAATCTAGAGCTGAAGGTGTTTAACATAAGGTTTGCGTGTTTTCCAGCTTGCTTGCAGATGGGGAAGGCCTAAGGCTATAATGTCCGTTTTCCAGCTCTGTGGGATTTTTCACTTGACCTCTGTTTTATAACCCTTCTTCTGTTGGAGGTCATTTACCAGATAGTGTTGAGGGCAGGAACAGCTGTTTGATTAAAGATAGGCCAATGGACATTATAACAAGCCATATTTTTTGCCAAGTCATGTTGTTCATTAACAAAATAAGACAACAAACGCCCTTACCAGCTCCCAGACATGTGGACGGATTAGCCCTTAACTGCTCTAAAAATTAACTTTATGGCCTTTGTATGGCTTACCTAGTCCCAAATTCAGACTTCATTTGTGTGTGTTTCAGGATGCGAAGGAGGATGTTAAATGATAAGTGTTTCCCCCCCCCATGTGGTAAAACGGGGTAGTTTTTTCCCTCACATATTAAATGAGAACCCACAGAACTGTGACCAGCACAGTAGATGGAAAGAGGCCATTATGATTGGGATCTGAACCCTTATCACAGCTTTTAAAGCACCTCAGAGGTCTCTGAACAGGACAGATTGCTTTGTGGTCCTTTAAAAAACAAAACAAAAATTAAACCTTTCTAAGAGTCAGTTTGTTTCTCCTTATGGTCAGTGATGACAGGGACCTTGTATTTTAAGTGATCTGCTAATAAACAACTTCCTGTTTTCTTTGTGCCCCAGGACATGCTCTGACATCCCTTGAGCCCTACTCCCCTTCTGGAAAGGAAGTCTCTTAAAAGGGTGGGACTAGGGCAGAGGTTTTCCTGTCTCGCTGGCCGTGGACTATCACACAGAGGTAGCCAGTTCTGGTTCACAGCCTCTGTATTAGAGAACTAGAAGCTGAGTTCTCTGGACATAGTCCTCTATAAAAATGCTCTCCCCTCCCTCCACCAGCTTCAGGGGAGTGACAATGAAATGCTAAACTCATTGTGAAATATCAATATGTGTTGTCACTCTTCTCTCCTTAACCAGGCAGTGATCTGGCTTGCTAGTAGGTATGAATATAGGACAATTACACTTGCTTATACTAATTTAGATGGAGGGTTAGTGTGAATGGCTAAAAAGTTTGACTTCAAGATTAAAACAAAGACACCTTCTCTTAAATTCCTCAACTACAGGAAGTAACTGGGACTCCTAACCAAGATTCACTTGAAGAGAAATTTTATTATTCAGGGTTCTCCAGAGAAATAGAAGCAATGAAAATATTTATGATGAGGAATTGGCTCACGTGGTGATTACGGAAGCTGATAAGTCCTGTAGTTGGCTGGGTGCTATCGCTCAGCAGAACTAGAAGTTCAACCGAGGCACAGCACAAAGTGAAATTGGATAGAAAATGAAAGTAAAACTGGAGCAGCACAGACAGCATGAACACAAAGCACAAGTAACCTGCCCCAGCTTTAGTACAGCAGGGAGACATTTAAGAGCAAAGAGAAAGCTTAGAGCACTTCCAAAGAGAACTGAAAGTAGGTCCCTCTCAAGAGTGAGGAGAGAAAGGAGACTCACACAAGGGTGGTGTGGAGATGTAAATATCCTCTTCCTCTCTGTCTGAAATTGTTGGTAACTCTTTCCTTGGACTGGCTGTGCCTCCAGGCATTGTTATCCCTTTCTATTGGTCACTGATTACCTGGGTTACCTCATACCCACATTCTTTTCCCTTTTCTTGGCTACAGTTGTTGAGTGGTGATCTAACTGTTGGGTGTTTCTGTGGGCCCTCCAGACTTCCTTGTTCAGCAGACCGGGCTTTTTTCCATCCCCCTTGAAGCCCCTTTCTCTGTCCCTCCTCACCTACGGTCTGTCTTCTGCCAGACAGAGACCCAGGGAAGCTGTTGGTATTATTTAGTCTGAATCCAAAGATGTGGCAACCAAGAGAGCTGAGCTGATGGTGTGAATTCCAGTTCAAGTGCAGGAGAAGACAACCAGGCGGGCAGGAAACAAAAAGGGCAAATTTCTTTTTTCTCCTCACTTTTATTTTCAGGGCCCCAACAGATTGGATGGTGCCCACTCTCCTTGGGGAGGGCAGCCCACCTTAATGAGCCCCCTGTTAGGAATGCTCATCTCATCCAGAAATACCCTCACAGCTACACTGAGAAATAATGTTTAATTTGGGCACCTTGTGGCCCAGTCAAGTGGGCACTTAAAATTAACCATCACAGAAATACTTCTTTCTTTCTTTTCTTTCTTTTTTTTTTTTTTTTTTTGAGACAGAATCTCGCTATGTCACCCTCAGTAGAGTGCTAAGTGTCACAGCTCACAGCAACCTCAAACTCTTGGGCGTAAGCAATTCTCTTGCCTCAGCCTCCCAAGTAGCAGGGACTACAGGCACCCATCACAACACCGGGCTTTTTTTTGTTTCAGTTGTCATTGTTTAGCTGGCCCAGGCCAAGTTTGAACCTGCCAACTTTGGTGTATGTGGTTGGCACCATAACCACTGTGCTATGGGCACCAAGCCTATCACAGAAATATTTCATGATTCTATGGACTAAATTGGTAATACAATATGTATATTTATTTCCATATACCTAAAACGTAGGTTTAATCCTTGAAATGTTCTTAAATCTGTAAAACATATCTCACATGCTTATTTCTTGATTATTCCTTTTTCTTACATTAGAAAGCTGTATTTCAATTCAGTTTAGATATGTAATTCAGATTATAGTGTTTTATCTCCTTTCCATTTTATAGTAGACAATATTTGCAAACCATAAAAAATGGGAAACCTTACTTACATAGTGACTTTTGTTATTCCAATTTTCCAAAAAGGTGTTTGTGGTTATGACAGATACAGCCAGATGGCTATCTTCCTCAGAAATAGAACCCCAAACATTTATACATTTCCATTTGTTTAAAACACAAAATATGGTTTCCCTAATCATGTCATTCTGCCAGATTATATTATACCAAAGAGTATTACTGTTATCTTCTGCTTTTGCTTTTACTTGTTCTCATTTGAGCTCTAGCAATTAAGATGAGAACATGATTAAAACCAAGGGAAACAAATTTAAAATACTAAATACCACATCCACTTCAAGTGGAGAAGATGATCAAATTAAAAATACTTATATATTGATTTACTTGAGGTTATGCTGAGAAACATTTACCTTTGATTTTTTTATATAAGAATTCAGTATCAAGTTATTTTTTTGATCTTATAAATTGAGAATTTGCCTATTTGTAATGCTTTCACTCTTTTATGTGGGTTATGCCTAACATCTTTTTAGAAAACATATACTTTTCTCGAAGACGGCACTTCACGATCCTGTGTGTAATTTATTTTCAGTGGATTAGAAATAAAAGCGAGGGGGGGAAATCAGAATGAATTTTTCTCTTTAAAGTGAAATATATTATTTAACAAACAAACAAAAAAAGCCTTCCAGTTATAGTTACTATCTTAAAGCTTTTAAATTGTTAAGATTCCAGACATTTTCTTGAAACGTGTAAAACATACTTAACTTACACTTTAGTTTCACAATGACTTAGCCATAAATTATTCTTGTTCAAGTCTACTTTGGGATACTATATCCCAAATATATTACCCAAGTAATTACTTGCATCGTTGATGATATTTGAGTCATCTTTAAATACCGAAGTTGATTTGACCTGAAAACATAGTGAACATCCCTCATTTCTTTTTTAGGTTGAACAAACTTTTTTCTTCTTTAAGTCAAAATCTCTTTTTTTCTTTTCTTATTTTTTAAGCTCATAAATACCCTGACTTTTCACTAGTCATTACTCATCTTTTGGAAAACTGCTTGTGTGTAAGTGTTATAAATCACTTGGCTTATGAGTTAGGACATTTTTGTTTTATGGTTACTCTTCAATTTTATGGGTGTTTATGTTTCCCCATAAAATAGCAGAATATATTGTAGCTCAACGTTGCTTAGCAGTATTAGTTGAATTTAAAATAGAGATCACTTTCTTTTTGACAACTAGCGTAATGAATTCATCCACTATTGCCAAATTAGTGAAGGCAGAATGGTCCTTTTGTTGTTTAAAAAAGGCATTTATTGATACATACACTTGTTTTTGTAGTGTTTCAAATACTGTCCCATGAAGAATGTCTCTGTAATTAAACTCTAAACTGTAGAGCTTTCCTTGTCTCTGAGGTGTTGTTCTGCAACAGGCTAATTTTCAAGTTTCTTTGGTTTCTGCCAGAATCTTAACATGTGGAATTAATGTTACCATCATTTACTTTCAAGATTTCAAAAAAATCAATCTAGCAAAGCATGAGGATTTGGAAAGACATTTTTGTATTAAGCACCAACTGTTTTTGCTCTGTGCATGCTTATTTTGTAAACAAACAAAAAAAAAAAACTCTAAATATAATACTATAAGCACAAAATGGACTGTCTTTAAGATTTTCCTTCACCCTGTACTTCAAAGTGTTCAAACATCCTTACTATGCTAGGAAATATCTCATGGTGTTCTCTTAAACAGCATTAACATCTTTCATGTGCTTCTTTACTAAAGTCTTTGTTCTGGGAAATAACCGAAAACGTGGCTTTCTTTTGAATGATTGGGTATTCTGTTTTTCTTCTCAAACTTGTTTCTTTTTTGTTTTATAGTTCCTACAACAGCTGCCAGCACCCCTGACGCTGTAGATAAATATCTTGAGACACCTGGAGATGAGAATGAACATGCCCATTTCCAGAAAGCAAAAGAGAGGCTTGAGGCTAAGCACCGAGAGAGGATGTCGCAGGTAAATCTGGAGGTTGCTGTGAGCTGTGACACCATGCACTCTACCCAGGGTGACAGCTTGAGACTCTGTCTCAAAAAAAAAAAAAAAAAGAGCGTGGCTTTTTCATATTAGCACAAAGCAATGTCAGTGGTCCAGGGAAATCTAAGTGAATGAATGAAGATTTGGGGCTAAAGTCAAATATTCATTTTTTTGGTGTTAGTATTCTGTGAAAACTATCAGAAGATTTGACTAATACCTGTCATACTTAACACAAATACTTAAAAGGTCTCTTGACAGACACTAAACACGATTCATAAATTATGCTGCCATATATTTTCTAAGATCATAAGCCATCTTTAGTAGACTATTAATCTTGATTTTGTCTACAGTATTTTCTGATGGGAGACCTTACCTACCGTAAGGAAGCTCCCATCCCAGGGCGATAGCACATGCGTGGCCTATGGACATGTTTTCTCATGCTAATCAACCAGTCCAAAGCCATGACCCCCAACTACCCTCTTTCTCTGGCTGTTTCATTCTGGGCTATTGTCCGTCTGCTCTTATCACCCAGGGCCATGTACTAAACAACTAGAGAAAGGGCCTTATTCCCCCAAATCCCTGGAAATTATTCAAGCTAGTTAGTCCTAACCCTGCTTCTCCCATTCCTTTGCGTGAAAAGCACATGTCCACATTTCCTCACCTCCTGTATCTTCTGGGCAACGCTGGTACTTCCGTGGGGCCCCACATGTTGGGGTGTGCACCCCCTCTTGAGATTGTAACAGACTGTCTTCTCAGGGCTGGTCATTACTGATCGGTGGGACTCACCATGCCCGAATAATAATAAAACCTACATTTTAAAACATAGAACTATTAATAATAGCATATCTAGAAAAGCATAACACAGTTAGGCTCTTATTTTTCCTTTAAAATGATTAGCCACAATACATGGGTGTACTTTGGTATAGTAACTTAAGGAGGGAAAAAATCTTATAATCACAATACATGTGGCTCTGTGTTACAGCATCCAGTTCTAATGGTTGCCCATATTTGTAAGAAAATCTAAAAGGGAGTTGAACTAGAGGGCTACTTACAGTGAAATAGTGAGGTTTCACCTGAAGCCAATTCTAGAAAAAGTCAGATTTTTCATTAGGAAGGACACAGTCAGATATATAATCGTTGCAAAGAAGGCACAGGAGGACTGTGAATCACCGTTATTGCCAGTAAAATGTCCCTCTTTAAACTTAAATCTTATCTAACTTCTTTCTGAAGCTTTCAGAGGTTTCCCACTATACTCTCAAAATCCAATTCTGGGGATATGAAGCCCACAAAAAAAAAAAATATATATATATATATATATATATATATATATATATATATAAATATAAAATAAAGTAAATGTTTAATTCATTATCAGCATTGTCTTCTTCTAGAAATGCCCTCACTTTCTTCTTTACATTGACAAATCTCACTCATTGGTTATGCCCCATGTGATACTCAGAAAAAGACAGGTAGTCATTGCTCTTACCTTTCATTTAATTCAAATATTTGCTCTTCTGTTTTATTAGTGATTTTGGATATGTATGTCTGATCTCTCCAAATGGATTATAAGCCTCCTTTTAATACCCATAAGTTCATATAAGCCCTACTAACCTTATATTTTGTTCTTGGACCCACTTATTCATTATTAAAAAAAAAAAAAATGTTTTTAATCTTGCATTTTTCCCCCTACTGTGTTTTGATCATTTTGATACTGTTAAGAAGACGGACTTCAAAGACACTTACAGCTTCAAATATGATAGTCTGTGCTAGAATAATAATTCAGCTTTCTTTTAGCACATTTATTTGACCTAGGATGTAGTTCATACAAGGTTTGATAGCTGTTCTTCATTTTTAGTTACCAGATAGATCTGAGGTAGTGTAAGAGATGTCATCCAGGAGCAGAGAATGATGTCTAGTAGACTCCAGGGGTCATAGGAAAGTGAGACTCCTCAGACATTCATCTTCATAATCTATGATGCTGAATTCCAGGGACTTTCTGACTTTGGACTTGCCTGCCTCTTACAGCTCTACCGAGTAGTAGTCATCTTGTCTGCATGAAATAGCCAGGTGTGTGAAGGACCGTAAATTCAGGTGAAAATGACACATTTGTGCATCCAGCAGAAAATTGCTTTATAAGACTGTACAGAACAGCCACAAGGTTCAGATCTTGAGAATTTTAAATTTGAAAAATCATGGGGATTTTAAAATTGATTTGTTATTATAGTTTTTGTTATTACATATAGTATGTGTCATTACAAACACAGAGGATTTGGGTCCACTTGGCATTTTGCTTTGTTGGGGATTATAGCTCCAGATCTGTAGATTTTTGTTACTGTATGTTATGACTAGCTTCTAGCAAGTATAAGTATCTGAACAGAATGTTTGTATTACTTATGATTTTTAATACAACCTTAAAATGAAGTCCTTCAAGTGAAAGCTGACCTGACTCAGAAGCTTTTTGGTGTTTAAGACAAGCAGAAACATCTCAGAAGAAGCCCTCTCTCCTGTTATTAAATAAAAATATACTTAGCTTACCTGGGGGATTTTTCATTTTATAATGAAATTGAGCCACAGGGTAGAAAAGCTTGAGAGCCACAGAGGTCTTGCTTTCTGTTCTTCCTTCTTTGTGACCTGCATGCCCTTGAGCATCTGCCTTAACTTGGCCCATTAAAATGGAGATGGCTCATGCCGAACCTCACATACTGATGTGAGTCTGACCTAAAACAAAATCTTAAGCCTCCCCCCTCAGCAACTGACTGACTGGACCCCCTCTTGGCTAAGGGGATCCCTAAAACTGAGCTGCTAGCCTTGAGAAAGGAGATCAGACCTGCCTTATCAGGTTCCTCCCCTTCTTAAAGACCTCCTTTGTGACTCCCTAACAGGCCTAAGGCTACACAGGACCTACCAACATCCCCTCAATGTACATAACAAACCACTTGAGTCTCTAATTAACAGACCCTTTATCTTAAGCATTCCTTTCCACTGACTCCTGGTCTTTTGGACAGAGCCTAACTCTTTCAGCCAATTTTCAGCTAAAGATAAACTCACCTACAACCTGAAAGCTCCCACTTCCAGAAGTCCCACCTTCCAGAGGTCCAGAAGCCAAACCAATGTATGTTTTCCACATATTGACTTATGACCCCACCTGTAATCCCCATCCATCCTAAAATGTATAAAACCAAACTGTCATCCAACCACCTCAAGTCCACTTGCTCAAGGCTTCTTGGGTGTGGCCACAGGTCATGGGCCTCAAATTTGGCTCAGAATAAACCTCCTTAAATTAATTACTTTACTGAGTATAGCTTCTTTTCCGTCAACATGAGGAATCAGTTAAATTAGACAGATTTGTACAGCACGTGATACAGGGTCAATGGTAATGTTGCTAGCCATAAGACATGTTCTCTGTTGCTGCTGGAGACGTATTCAGCCTTCAGTGGGTATTCATTTGCAGTGAACAGTCTTAAGAGGGCAATATAGGTAATTTGTTTCTTGTGGGAGTGTAGGATATTGATATATTGCTCTAAAAATCAGAATTTAAGTACATTTCTGTACTAGTACTTATTTTTAACTCACTTGCTTTAATTATTCCCCCAATTCAAAGCTAAGAGTTCAAGTTCTGATTGTATGAGGTGAGCTAGTAAAAATGTAAATGTAAAGGGGAATTCAGTTTTTCACATTCCAATGAAACACTGGGCTCTTATCTCAAATTAATTTTGGGGTTCCTTGTCTGAAGAATTCTTGTTAGAACACTGCCACTATAACAATCTCAAAGCAGGAAATTGAAATAGTTTTATAGCAAGGCTTATCTCATCTACAAAGTGAAGAGAGTCTTCAACATCCCCCTCGCCCACAGGTGCCCTTTATTAACTTCATAGAGGCACCGAAGCAACTGGGACATTATGTTTCTTTTCTTGTATGTTCTGTTATTGTTCATCACAGCAGGGTGTTTGTCCCAATTTTGCTGTGAACCTTGAGGTTATTTTTGATATGTTCTTCAAGTGTAATGGAATATTTATTCCATCTTTTTTCTGTAATTTCAATATGACAAGGGGAAGATGTCTTGTATCTTATACTAAGAATTAATCCTAATAGACAATAAAATAGCTAGTCAGAAACCCACATGACTATTGACTAATTAAGAATTAATTTTTAATTCTTTTTTTTTTTTTTTTTTAGGTAGAGTCTCACTTTCTCACCCAGGCTATGTGCAGTGGCTTGATCATAGCTCACTGTAGCCTTGAACTTCTGGGCTCAAGCAATCCTAACTTCAGCCCCTCATGTAGCTGGGACTGCAGGTGCAAGCCACCATTCTGAATTAATTAAAAAAAAAAAAAAAATTGTACCAAGGCAGGGTCTCCCTATGTTGCTTGGTCTGGTCTTGAGCTCCTGGTATCTAGCAATCTTCCCTCCTCTGCCTCTTCCCAAGTTGCTAGAATTACAGGCATGAGCCACCATGGCCACTGCTGTAGTGATTTTATGTGGTATTGTGTTGTAGAAATTTTTTATCAATAGTTATTTGTTCCAAGCCCTTTCTTCTTTTCCATCTTGAAGGATATCAGAAAAATTAATTTCTTAGGGATAAATACCTAAAAATTAACAGGCTCTTATAGTGCAAGAATCACATTTTCTCACACCTCAGAAGTGCACAATGTATGCAAATACATATCTGACAACAGCCAGTCTTTTGCTTCCTTAATCCTCTTTCTTCATTTTACCTAGTTCAGGTTTGAGTTGCACTTAAACAAACTCTACTTGACAGCAATTCATATACTTGGAAAGGAGATGGCAACCAGGGTTGGTAAGAAGCTAGAATCATTTTCCTTCAACAACATGCACAGGTGCAGACTTTTATTTTTGCATTCAGATCAATGAGGGAACTTTTCTCAGGGAAATACAGGTGAATGATAAGGTTGAGAGCAGGGAGCAGCAATTTCAAACAAAACAGACACACACCTGGTGTCTTGGTCCATTTTGTGTTGCTATAACAAACTAACACGGGCTGGGTAAATTATAAAGAAAAATAGTTATTTGAGTTCTGAAGACGGGGAAGTCCAAGGGCAGGGCACCAGCCTCTGGTGAAGGCCTTGGTGCTGTGCCTTCCATGGGGGAAGTCAGAAGAGCAAGAGAGAGCCAAAATCTCCTTTATAACAATAATGAACCCGTTTTCTCAGTAATGATATTAACTAAAGGCCTGACCGCTCAACAGTATTCATTGGGGATTAAGTTTCTAAAACATAAATTTTAGGGGACATATTCAAACCATAGCACCTTTTTACTAAGTGTCACTTGTCAAAAATACTTTTTTGCAGCTGGGTGCGGTGGCTCATGCCTGTAATTCTAACATGGTGGAAGCCTGAGGCAGGTGGATTGCTTGAGCTCAGGAGTTTGACACCAGCCTGCGCAAGAGCGAGACCCCATCTCTACTAAAAATAGAAAAACTAGCCAGGCGTGGTGGTGCACACCTGTAGTCCCAGCTACTCGGGAGGCTGAGGCAAGAGGATTGCTCAAAACCAAGAGTTTGAGGTTGCTGTGAACTATGATAGCTGGATAGATGAACATGGAGCTCTACACAGGGCAACAGACTTAAGACTCTGTCTCAAAAGAGAAAAAAAGAAAAAATTGTTTTGCTATATTCAGAATTTTATAATGTGTCTTCCCTGAAATTCTGGCAGATATAGTAATGTTTGCTATTCATGACTCGGTCAGCAAGCAAAAGGTCCTGCTTACCCATCGAATCTTAAAGAGGCTAGATTTAAGATCTGGGACAACAGAAGCCTTCTCTCCCTTCCCCCATTATGTGCTTCTTTGGGACATTGTGATTGTGTTCATGACACACACATGTAAAATATCATATTTGCCTTTTGCCCTATGATGAAACAGATTAAATGTTTTAATTTGCTTTCATAAGAGACTAAAATTTACCATGCATTCATTGTAACAGTGGAAGACCTTATTTAGTTAGCATCTGCCTTTTGTGAATAGTTGGTATTTCTTTACATAAAATTAAAATGACTTTCACCCAATTCTCAGGGGTAGGGGGGTGACCAACCTTGTTTCTAAAGATGATATTTTATCTTGAATATGCTGCTATGACAAATTATATACTTCTTTGTAGGTCAAATATTCTGATGAGAATGAGTATGTGATACGTTTTCTAAGGTTTAGAATGGCAAGAATAGTCCTTCCATAATATTCTGAAATAAAAATAAATAATTTTTTTAACATGTGTATTAGAAACATAGAAGCCAATATCTGAAGAGAAGAAAAAGCAATGGAGTTAATAGGGAATAGACAGAAAGAGCCACAAGTAGAATGAGTGAAGAGATTCTTGAGGGAGGCAGGGGCTGTGGCAAGGCAGGGTCAGGAGTAAGCAGGACCATGACACAGACATGGGAGTAGAGAGAGGGTCAGGACAAGCTGGAAACACAATTACTTGTTACAAACATGGCAGAAGACTTGGGTAGAGAGCCACGGAGGCAGATGTTCACAACTGCGTTCAGACAACCAAGATTTTGCTGCTAGGAGGTTGACCAGATGCCCTGGACTTCACAGGGGTGCATTATCCCAAAATGTATAGCTGCTGCTTTGACATTGTTGCATTCCTTACTTTCCTGTGTTTTTTGTTTGTTTATTTTGCTTTTTGCTTTTTTCCAGAGAAAGGTACATTTGCTAAAAATGTAGGCCTTGAAACTAGATTATCTATTTTTTCCATAATCAGTTAAATTATTTGGATGATGGATTCACAATAAAAATTAGCTACAAATTTTAGAGACTTAAATAAATAAAAATACAATAATTCATCCAGTTAAATTTGTAGTTAAAGAAAAACTGATAATTTTAAATTTATATATATTTTTTTAATTTTATTTTATAGGTGATGAGAGAATGGGAAGAGGCAGAACGCCAAGCAAAGAACTTGCCTAAAGCTGATAAGAAGGCCGTTATCCAGGTAAAATCCGCTCCCTGCCCGGCAGGACGCAGGACTGCTGGTCTCCCGGCACCTCGTGTGTGATGAGCTATCTTCCCATGAACATGAACTATTCTGAATCTCCATATAGTCACTGAATATTTTCAACCCTGCTTTTTGTTTGCTCGCAGTCGTATCAAGTTGATTTATTGCCATAAAACTCATATTGTTACTTACAATCTACTTTTTATTAATAATGTATCTTTACGGGGGCCATAAACTTCTGCTGCTTCTCCCCCTGGCAAGAATTATAGGAGAATTTGAAATTTTAACTGAAGACAGTCTCAAATTACCTTAATAAAACAGAGAGATTATCATGGTCAATTACTTATTAAAGTACTTTCACTAAGAGGGGAATTTTTAAAAGTATGTACTTATAATGTGAGCGTTTCAGGACACAAATTTATCCATTGTTATCATTAGTCAATTCAGTTTTCAGGGACTCTATGAAAGACTGATTTTGACTGGGAAATTAGGTTTGTTGGGGAGTGGAGAGTGCAGGAAAGTTACCCACAGAAGGTTCAGAGTTAATCAAGATGTTGGAATGTCTGTGCAGTCTTTGGAAGATTTTTTATCCCTCAACGAAAATGGAATAGGATGTCCCTTTAAAATGACTGTGGTTTGCTGTTCCATCCCACTTGCTCAGTCCTGACCAATGTGTGTTTATGATGGCAGCATTTCCAGGAGAAAGTGGAGTCTCTGGAACAGGAAGCAGCCAATGAGCGACAGCAGCTGGTGGAGACGCACATGGCCAGAGTGGAAGCGATGCTCAATGACCGCCGCCGGCTGGCCCTGGAGAACTACATCACCGCCCTGCAGGCTGTTCCCCCGCGGGTAGGTCTCCCTCGCTCAGGTCACAGCGCAGGCCATGGGGCTGGGCCACTGGGAGGTGGAAGCCACACAGAAGAAAGCAGGAGAAAGCCAAGAGCCCCCTTACTCACAGGTTCAACCTCTTGGCTGTTCCATCTTATAGGTCAAGGCTTCACAGGGCACCTGCCTCCACAGGCCCATCTCAGCACCATAGGCACTGACACTTCTCTGAGCAGTGAGTGAGCGCAGCTTCCCGAGGACTGAACACTGCAGGGCCTGAATTAATATTCCTGAGGGAGTGGCACAGATAGTGTAATTATCATCCAGACCACAGAGGCTGAGGGGATGTCCTAGTTGGCTCAGGCTACTTTTACAGACTTCTATAGAAGGTGTGGCTTACACACATAAGAAATATATGTCCCACAGTTCTGGAGGCTGAGAAGTCCAAGATCAAGGCACTGGCAGATTTGGTGTCTGGTGAGGTTTCCTGGTCCGTAGGCCCATTTCTCAGAGTCTTTTTGCTGTGTTTTCATGTGGTGCAAAGAGCAGGGTAGCTCTCTGGGGCCTCTTTATAAGGAGAATAATCCCATATATGAGAGTTCTGCACTCTGGATGTAATCACTTCCCAAAGGCTCTACCTCCAATATTATCACACTAGGGTTAGGTTTCAACACACAAATTAGGGGAGACACAAACATTCAGTCCTTAGCAAAGGATCTTAGAAATAACCTAGCTCAGACCCCTCATCATACAAATAATGTAAATGAGGTCAAGGAAAGTTGAGCCTTGGCTGAGCTGTAAGAATTTTTAGAGAACCAGTAGGAACTGGAACTCGAATTTCTGGCTCAGAACAGTGGTCATATTCTCTGGGGGTCAGGCCTCGTCAGTGATGACGCCAACAGTGACATGGCTTATTTGTGGTTTTCAGAAGCCCAAAAAGACTTACCAAGTGATGGAGGCTTCGGTTTCTTCACTGACACTCAGTGGGAAGTCTACTTTAAACACAGGGAATGTTCTGAGCATGTGTGTACTTTATGTCTGCTTGTTCTATCAGCATTGAGCAAGGGAGAGCAAAAGCTCTGGCTATAATTGTGAATTGACCTATTTCTCCTAGCAATGCTATCAGGTTTTGCTTTGTGTATTTTGGGGCTTTGTTTGAAGGTGTATAAATGTTTAGAGGTGTTATGCCCTCTTTGAGCCCCTTCTCATTATAATATGACCCTTTCATCCTTGGTTTTGCTCCAAAATCTATTTTGCCTAATATTAACAAAGGTATCCAGCTTTCTTCTGATTAATGCTAGCACAGTGTATTTTTCCATTCTCGTACTTTGATTTAACATGTCTTTCTATTTGAAGTGCATTTCTTATAGAGAGCATGTGGTTGGGTCTTGTCTTTTAATTGGGAAGACCGTGTACATTTAATGAGGTTATTAATGTGCTTATACTATGTATTTCAAACTGGTATCCTGCTATTTGTTTTCTATTTGTCTTATCTAGTCTTTTTTTTTAACCTTTTGGGGGCTGCAGGACTAATTGAATTTTTCAGGATTCTATTTTACCTCTCTGGTTTGCTTGTAACTATTTGTTACTTCAGTGGTTGCATTTAGGTTTATAGAAAACATTTTTAACTTACCACGATGATACTACACCTGATACTACGCCGGTTCAAATAACATTTTGCTACTCCATGGGTAGGGTACGAACATTACAGTAAAGTTCTTCCGTTTTTCCTCTCTTACTCCTTGAACTGTTGTCATACTTTTTCTAAACTACGGTGTTCTTATTTTTCTTTGAACAGTAATATTTTGAAGAATTTTTAAATAATAATAAAATAACTTGCATGTTTACCTCTGTGTCAGTCACCATGTCTGATATTCTAAATTCTATGTGTGGGTCCAGCAGGTATTATTTTCCTTTTGTATAAAAGACATCCTTTAAAATGTCTTGGAGTGTGTACAGGTTGGTGGTGAATTCGTGTGCTGGGGTACATCTGAAAATGTCTTTATTGCAACTGTCGTCTTAAGGTTTTTTCCTTTTTAACTGGGTATAGAATTGTAGATTGAGGATTTTTCCTCCATTAGTTTATACATGATGTGCCTTTGTCCTCTTAATTGCAATGTATCCAATAGGACAGCTGATATCTTTATGTCTCTGTAAATGATGTCTTTTTAAAGATCTGTCTGCTTTTACAGTTTTCCTTTTATCGCTAGGGTTGAGCGATTTAAGTATGGTGGCCCGGGTGTAGTTCAGTCTGCCCTTAATTCCGTCAGGCCAGGTTCACCTCATCATTTCATGTACTATTATATAGTTACCTAGAGTATCAAGAAATTTACTCTTGGCTTTTTTTTCCTCCCTAATATCTTCCAAATTAACTTTTGAACCTCTGGAATACAGTTATAAAAACTGTTTCAACATCCATTTTTGCTACTTATAATGTGTCTGTCAACATTGAGTCCATTTTGACTGGCTTTTCTTCATTGTGTCTGACATTTTATTATATCATTTCATGCCTCGTGATTTTTTACTAGACATCAGACCCTGAATTTTACTTTGTTGAGTGCTGGGTGTCCTTGTTCCGGAGTATAGTTAATTGGAAATCGTTTGAGCCTTTTGAACTTTGCTTTTTTAGATTTTTTAGGTAGAATTGGAGCAGTTACCTGCCTATTAGCTAATTATTTCCCATTAGTGAGGCAGGACCCTTTTGGGTAATCTACAGTGCGTGCTAAGTTTTCCCACCTGTCTGGTGGAAACAAGGACCGTTTCATTTCTATGTGAACTTCTGGCGCTGCCACCACGGATCGTCCTGGGGATTTTCATCTCTGGCCTCAGTTTCTTTCACACACAGGCGCTGAGCATCACTCAGCTTCATTGTCAAGGAGCACCCTTTGTAAATCTCTGGGGTCTCCATCAGAGCCACACTCCCTTCACCCATGCCCTGTCCTGTGAATTTTAGCTGCTTGTTCTCTCCACACTCTCACTTCATATTCTAACTCTGGGAGTCCTCCGGGCTCTGCCTCGGCCCCCCCTTCATGACCACGGCCTGGAAACGCAGGGCAGTTGGTTTGGCGGCTGTAGGACTCTGTGTACTTCCCCGGGATCACTGTCCTTCACACGAAGTCTAATGTTTCTTGCAGAAACATTGTTCCATATATTTTGTCCATTTCCTTGGTTGTTTTGGATCAGAGGGTAAATCCTATTCCTTTTCCTCAATCTTGTCTGGAAGTAGAGTTCTCTGTGCTTTTTATTTAATTAAACCAAAAGGATCACTTTCTTGCACTAATTTTCTTCACCATCTTGATTTTTCTTTCTATGTACCAAGTTGTAGTGTGCCGAAAGCCGGGGAGAGCCCCAAGAGCGCTCCTGGAGTTCTTCCAGGTAGGAAGATAGTGTCGACCCTGTTCTGTGGGTGACATCACCGCAGTCTCTGGAGATGGAGCGGCTGGTTCAGGGTGACACCACTGGCAAGGAGCAGGGCAGACCGTGAATCACTGCCACCCGCTGCGGTGACTTCTCACTAGACCAGACTTCCTCTCGGAACAAAGAGCTTTTGAAAAAGAATATTCACGTTAACATTTTCATTTTCTATTTGCAAAAAAATCTGTCCTAGCAAGGCACTGCTCTGCAAAATTCTGTGTCTCTCTGCAGATCAAAGTTTATTGTTTTGTTTTCTCTTGGCTTGGAAGAAACAACTTTGGGGGAGGAGGATACTGTGGGGGATCATTTGCCAGAGCAGGGCAGGGGGTGGGTGTTGAGAGCAGAACCTTAGTTAGCAGATATGAAGTGAAGTGTTCCAGCTGAAAGTCCACATCTCTGAAGCAAGACCTTTGTTGAATGGGCATTGATAGGGCTAAAAATAAGATAATGACTGAGTGGTCTCTTTAACAAGCGCACATTTAAACTCTTCCAGCCCTCACAGGAAAGGTGCTGCCAAGAAGAATGTTTGCCAGAGGTTCATGTTTTATCAAAGGGGATGATTTTACTATTTTTTGTCTGTTTGTTTAGCCATCCCACCATTCTTTTGAGGGAATAATTTTAGATAGGTCCTGCTGGTTCTTGTTCTGACCCTGGGATCACTTCATAAGGAATTAGATAGCATGTTATTTGAAATTTAAAAAACTGGATTAGGAAAAAATGTGTTACTATCTAAAAAGTCAGATTTCTGTTAAACTTTTACCTCTGATTTGCATACATTTCTTCATAATAAAAAAAAAAAAAATGAGGCTGGATAGCTACAGGCCTGAAATCTTGGGCCATTATCTGCCATTTTTGTTAAGGTAGTATCTTTGGGGGAGGGTTCATTTAAATTTTAATGATGGTTTGATGTGATACTTAGTTCTGCGGCATGGAAAATGTGAGAAAATTCTAGATCCCTTCTCAAAGACTTTATCCATCTCTCTTTCAACACATAAATCAAGATGTTACTGGTGATTGTCTGAGGAAGGCCACATCTTTGGAGCCACACATAAATATTTTCCAGATCTCCCTCACCCTAATACAGTGGCTGAAACATACAAAATAATATATTTAGTAAATGTTGCTTAAACGTAAGTGAATAAATTAGTGTTTTTCTATAGATTCTATAGATATTATCACTTAGAATTATTATCTTCTTAACCCTTGCGGAATTATATCATGTATTCCAAGACTTTGCAAACAGGGGATTCCCGAACACCATGGACTGTTTTCAGCTCAGCTGAGTTTTAATTGATACTTTTCATTCATATTTTTAAAGTCTAAATTTGGAACTATTATGAAGGAATATTCTCATGCACCTAGAATTTCTTGTTCTACGATGAATTTCATTTTTTAAGTTCCTATGTCTGTGTGTACTTTATGTTCTAAATTGCCTTTTTAATTAATTGTGTACCTATAAGCTGATCCACTGAATGACCAACTTAAAAATGCAGTATTTGCTTCATATTCAGAATCATTTACATTCTATTTTTTAAAAATGCTTCAAATATTACAATAGTTAAAAGAATTTTTTTGAGACGGAGTCTCACTCTGTTGCCCAGGTGAGAGTGCTGTGGCATCATAGCTTACTGCCTCAAACTCGTAGGCCCAAGCAATTCTCCTGCCTCAGCCTCACGAGAAGCTGGGACTATAGGTGTTTGCTACCATACTCAGCTAATTTTCCTATTTTCTATAGAGATAGGGTCTTGCTATGTTACCTATGTTGCCCAAGCTGCTAGCCTCAGTGACCCTCCTGTTTGGGCCTCCAAAAGTGCCGGAATTACAGATGTGAGCCCCCAAGCCTGGCCAAAACAGTTTCATTTATTCCAGACTCCCTCTCCCCCACCAAAAAATAAATAAATAAATAACAAACATAGAGCAAAGCTGTGTCTTTGCATTCAGGATAAGCTCTTACTCTGTTGAGGGCTAATGACTGTTACATGGACCAGACCCTTGAAAAATCAAGGATTTATACTCTCCCCAGCCCCAGAAAAGTTGAATTTTTCTACAAAGTTGCACCACACATGTTTAATTCCCATTGCCTTGGGAGGCCTCTGAGCTACCAAACTTAAACACTTAAGGCCAAACTATCATCCCTCACTGACCAGCCGCATAGTCCTGTGCTTCCTGCTTCTTTCTGTGTTAAAGCTCACTCTCCTGCCACTCCTAAAACATGAGCTGAGTATTTCCTGACCCTTCTGTCTTGTAGCTGTTAGGGTACCACTTTCCATAGAGGTGGAGAAGATGACATTCTTTTCTGTTCCTTGAACATTCTGTGCAATCTGAAGAGAAATTAGACTTGATGTGGCATCCTGTATGGTTAAACCAAAGGCTGGATAGGGATTTTTGTTTTTAATGAACTTTATATTTCTAGATCTGGGAAAATGAAGTAGTTTCTAATTAGTAAGTATTATACTGTTTAAAAGATAAATAACCAACCATTCTTTATAATTCTGTGTTTGTTTTTTTTGTTTTTTTTGTTTTTTTTTGGGGGGGGGGGGTGTTTTTAGTCTAAATCTTCCAGTAGACAGTCTCATAATTGTTATCCCTGACTGCACCTACTCTTAAGCATTTTCTAAGTGGAAGTGAGAATTAGGAAACATTTTTATGTACATCTATCTATTTCTGCCAGTTGTGTTGTCTTGATTTTTCTAGTGTCTCACGATTGCAGCCTTCTTATCCATAGTGAATTTTTTTTGTGTGCCTATTCACTGCTTCACACTCAGATTCTCAATATTTGAGTAAAAAAATTTGGCAGTTTCTATAGCACCTTTCTTTTCTCATTTCTGAATGTTTCAGCCAGATGTTAACATTTTCCTGAGATCCCAGAAAACGTCTTTATAGAAGACAACATGAATGTTGAGAGACATTCATTCTTTATAGAAGACAACATGATTGTTGAGAGACTCTTCATTGTGGAACAGAGTTTTGCCACTCGGATGAGATTTTGCTCAATGCTTTTTGGTGAATTCTAACCACAGGGCAATAAATGTTCAAGAAGAAACACTGGAGAAAAATGACAGGGATTAGTGAGTACTTTTTAGGAGGTGATGGCCTGAAGAGGTTCCAGTTAATCAATATTTAGTCATTATGGGACGTTGATTCCAATTAAATTTCCCTTTAGCAGTATGATAGTGTTGGTATAATTATAAGTTTTCTAAAGCAAAAAAGAAATTGCAGTGCTTAACCTGGCTGTGTTAATTTTTACATGATCCTACTGGTCATCCTTCTCCCTACAGCCTAGTATTTTTTGCTCACTCTTTTTGGTCACAAAAGAAGTATCAAACATTTTGTAAAATATATGTATATAGCATGTATCTCCAAGGAAAACGTGGGACATTGGTCTCCAATGTAATAGATGAAAAAATGAGTTAAGAAATATTTGCTAAGTTCTCAACATGTAGAGAAATGAATACTGCAATGTTTAAGACATTCTACCAGCAAGTTTTGAATATAGTCAAAATTTTGTAAAACAAATCAGAATGGGCTTGAATGTTGAAATATTGGTAGGTTAAACATCACCTTTTGAAAAAGTAAATCTTATTTACTCATTCACCATTCATTCCTTTTCACTTGAGATTTGTATAAATGAGTGAGCCCAAGGAGGCTGGTTAACTTCAGAGCTTTTCATTGCAAACTCAGTAACAAATGATGGCTGGTAAGCAACTTGAGAGAAGTAGCATTTATTGAACCACAGCCTATAAACTATGCTGAGTGGCATACACGCCTCTCAGAATTGCCTCCTTCCCTTTGAATGTTTATCAAGTTTAATATATAGATCCTGCTATAGACCAATGGGAAGTATGTAACCAGAGATGCTAGTGTCTTCTGGTTTTAATTAAGTTAAATAGAAAAGTAAGAAATATGTTGGAAAGGCATTAGCTTGAAAGCAGTGCTGTGCCTCTGAGACCATATTCATCACATGGGTTCCCTCCACTGCAGAGCCTTCCTCAGTCACTGCCTTCAAAATGGGAATAGATTTTCATCAGATGCTGTTAAAACCTACAGCACCAAGACACTGTGCTTTCTTCCTGTAAACATACATATTGATATGTACATTTCTATTTTCATTTCAACCTTGAAAGTGAAAACCTGTTTCTATTATGAAAATAGAAACATTTAGTTTTATATGTAAGTGCATAGTATATTATTGTAAAGATCTAGTAATTGTTCACCTGCCTGGCATTAATGGTACTTGCCCTGAAGAATAGACAGGCAACAAGGGATACTCGGCCTAGAAATGAGTGTACACACACACACACACACACACACACACACACACACACAATTTCACATCTAGTTCAAGACCTAATCGTGGATTCCAGTTTAAAGATAGTAGGCAACATGGATTTTTAAGGAGCTTTACCTTGAGTTTTCTTATATAAATGTTTTTAAGTCAGGAAAAACCCACAGAATTTCTGGTAGGTCAAAACACTAGCTGAGTGTGAGAGAAGGAGAAGGCAAAATTAAAAATTATTTTCAGCCATTTTAACCACATGGAGGGTGTATGAAGCAAAAATGACAAAGTTTAGGTAAGAATATGCAAGATTGAAGCAGATTGCCATAGGTCTCAAAAAGTCAAGAACACGTCACAGTGGGTATCTGTTGGATGATTAGACCATTTGACAAATCTTTTCCAGGGTCTGTGTTAGATTAAAACATCTTTTGTTTACAATTTCTCAGCTCAATGGGGTCTGCCTTCTGGGTTGCGTTAATAACCCTGTTCATCGTGAACAGCTTCAGCGTGTTTTACTGCTTGAGTGAGCAAGACTTGAAGATGTTCAAGTCCAAACTATTTCTAGCCCTGTGTTCTCAGGTCAGAAGATCTTAGCTCTCCATCCCTCGTCTACTAAAGTATGTCAGAAAGTATAAATCATGGAATTGGTCCAGTCTTAAATTTCAGTTCTATTTGCTATGTTTACTAATTTATAACTGTGGTCTTGTACCCAACATAAATCATTCCTGAGAACTAGCAAAATATCCTGCAAAAAAAAAAAATATGAAATGTTTGTCAGCTATGAGATTTGACAGAAGGTCACTAATTAGTGAGAGAACAGATTAATAAAACCACTCTTATTTTCTACCAACATATTATTGCAGTATAAACAACTGCCTTTAATTCCCAGGTTTGCCATCTGTATGACTTATAACTAGGAAAAAGTAATAAAAAGGCTTATTCTTACTTCATCTGCAGCTTGAGGTTAATTTTTCTATTCTTTTTCAGTTAACATGGTTCTAGATTTTGTTACCCCAAAATTGAAAAACAAAAGGGTTGATTAAAGATTGAGACAAAACTGTGAAGTAGGGCAATGTCTCTGCCCTACTAGGAGGAGAAAGATTTTTAGGGGAAGATATATGGAGGCTGTGGTGGCATGTCCCAGGTAGGAATTGATCTGCATCCAGTGAAGGAGGGAAGTGACAGATGGCTTTTACATTCTCCTGGACACTGCCATGTTCTGATAGCAGCACAAAAGCAGAGCCGAAGCCGTGAACTGAGTGTCTGGGAAGGGATGTTAGTGTAATCCTTGGCCCTGTGTGGAGGTTTTGCCCTGGCAGTGTGAACCAAGTGGAGTAATAAAAGTTAGTCGTCCAATATCTTCTCTTGTGATGCTTCCATATTACTGAAACTTGAGAAATACCAAATGAGGAAGGGTGTGCAAATCTTTTGCCATTTTTCTCTGTTGCTTCATCAAGACTGCTTTGTTCAACTTGGCACAGAATTGTCCTTTCTCCTCTTAGACTTACTCTAAACTGCAGAAATCATTTGTGTGCTTTTCTGGGAAAGAAAGAGGACCTTGGATAAACTTTGCAGTGGACTTTAAACATTTAGCTCAACTCCTAGCTTTAAAGACAAAAAACGATTGTGATATGGAAGTTCCCAGAGATGCTCCCCAAATGTTAAGTTTTTTTCTGGTGACAGTGAGAGTCCATCTGACATTTTGAGGGCAAAAGTGAAAAAATAAACTCAACTAAGAGAAGCACAGAGAAGTTTAGCTTTCTTAAGTGTGATTTGAAACCTGCATGCAGAAATTTTGTACATTTTATTTTATATGCTTGATTTCTTGAAATGCAGGTTTAAAACTGTGAAAATAATGGCCCTGAACCTATTTGTGAAAGGAGGAGAGAACTGATTTTTTACTTGTTCGTTGATTAACTTCTCCACTCACGGTTTGGAAACCACCAGGGTATAATTTAATGCTCCAGGAGGGGCTTTTCTGAATAAGTCCCTTGTGACCAGGGAAGATGAGGATGCATCTCACAGAGTGAGTCATTTACTCCCTTCTTCTTGGCAGGATTATGCCCAGGGCTTTTAAAACCTCTTGACAGTTCACTCTTTTCCATTAGAAAATGGCTTAAGGCACAAGTGTCTATTCTGATGAGGTGCCAGATTTGTAGATCAAGCACAAAGCCACAGAATGGGACAACAGAGCCAGTCATTGTGTTTTAATACACCTCCCACGTGGACTGTCCAGTAATAACCTGCACATTCATATGTGATTGGCATCGTCCTGGCCGACATCAGGCGGTCACATGTATGAGACTGATCCCAAGGCATTGTCCTGGCCGACATCAGGCGGTCACATGTATGAGACTGATCCCAAGGCTCAAGTCCCAAAGCCGAATGTGAAAAATTATATAAAAGAACCAAGTGAATAAGGCAATAGTATCTGAGAAGGGAGGAAGTTAATAAAAAAAAAGATATTAAAATAGGAGGAGACAATATATGAGATCTTTTAAAATTCAAGAAGTGAAATCTTGTTGATACTAGTTTGTATATGTTGTATAGTATGTTAAGTATTTGGGGGGAAGAGTTCCCAGTTAAACCCCTTCCTAAAGAATTCTAGCACACTGTTAGATAGATCCAGTAGGCTCGTGCTGTCAGCATTTCCGTGAAAATTGGAATTGCTACTCTTCTAAGTAGAGAGATTTTGTCACTTGGATACCGTGAAAGATATTCTATAATTCTGGACCTACCTCTGAAATTATATTCAGCTCCAGGTTATTCACCAATTTAATTAACAAACATTTATTAGCAACCAAATTGTGCCAGGAACTATGCCTGGAGATTCTTGGAGATAAAAAATGGTTAATGCTTCAAAATTCAAATTTTCTCTTTCTCTTTCCCCTCTTTGTAGATGATAGCTAATCTAGGTTAGGAATTCCTAATCCTTTAAGAACATATTTTTAGAAGGACACAACTATAATTAGGGCTTTACCTTACAAATGCAAACAATGTAATCTAATTGTATGTACCCACATCTTAACCTGAAAAAATTTTTTCATTGCTTTAAAAGAATTTTTTACGTGATAATTGTAAAAGGCAGGTGTGATGGTGAGGTAAATTTGGTGCGAATTGAAAAGTGTTGCATCAGTTACGAACAGATAGTAGGTAATTATGAGCTAACCACTTTTTTATAGTGACAATAGAAAGGATTGGATATAATTAGTCCCCCTGGGACAGATCTTTTCCTTCTAGTTTCTCTCTTGTTTACTCTAAGTTTTAATAACAAGATTATCCATCCAATCCAGTGCAACCAGATTGTGGGATTAATGTATAGAATAGCGTAACTCTGAGATAGGAGGAATTTATCAGAAAAATTATTACTAATTGCAAAAGATTTAAAGACTTGTAACTAAAATAATCTGCATGCCGGTTAAAAACACTGCTTTCTAAGTTCTCCTAACCATCAATATATTTATCATAAGCCTCTGAATTCTTATGTTTTTATAATCATATGAATGACCCACTTTAAATGTGAATATTGTGACAATAGTAAGCAGTTACTTTAAGATAATGTTTCTAGAGAAATAACAGGTGTTTTTTTACTAACATCCCTGTAAGAATGTTTCCGTGTTTTCAATTAAAATGTTAAGAAATTCATCTTTGTCTCAGCATAATAAAATAAACTTCCCTAGACAATTAAGAGACCTTGTTATTCTGAGATATATGATACAGCTCTAGAAATAACTAATGTTAAACCTTGGGGATTTGTAGTCTGGCTAAAAGTTGTAAGGGCAATTATTTCTTTGTTTGAATGAAATATGCATGGATCCTATACCATAAGGATGGCTTTTTTTTTTAAACCTAAAGTAAATGGGCATATAAAAATGCAGAGAAATGTTATATGGTTTTTCTTTCTTAACTAAAATTAGTATTAGTTTCTGAGGTGTAGAGACAACCACGTTTTATCTGGTCTGATTTACCCATCTACTCTCCACCATAGGAACTAATCTGATTTTTTTTCATTTGTGAGCATGATTCCTGGAAATGTGTTTACATGGCCAAATCAGCCACGCAGACTCATGTAATTCATTTATCCAGGGATACCCTGAAGTCTTCCTGAATCATCTTGATGTCTGCAGGCTTTACTTATCAAATAGGCACTAAGAAGAAACGGGGCCTGTGTTTATGTAAGTGCACACACAGCGTGTATCTGGGCTCCCATAAACAACAATGAGGTCAGGGCTTACTGTGGACTACCAGCGTTCATTATCCCTGGAAGACCTGAAGCCTGGAGAATCCTGAGAGCCTGGTGTGCTACTGTGTCATTTTGCTGTAGGGATTTTCACAGTAATTTAGGAATATATTTCTGAGTAGGTTTTGAAGCCATATGGTGGTATTAAATGAGATCAGCAATTGAAAACATGTGAACACATTCACCATTTCATTATCCATCTTAATAGAAGATAAGGATGAATTTAGCACGAGAATCCATGAATACACAGCAGCCCAACTTTTGACTAATGCTTTGAATCATTTTCTAGTAATCCTAATCCTCTGTCCAGATGGATAGAGGACACTCCTATCTTGCTATTTCTCCTCCTTACACATTGGTTTAATAAGTCGCTAAATAATTTTATGAATTAGCTAAAGCACAATAGAAGGCCAAAAACCTAGGCTAATAATTGAGAGACTGAACAAGGTAAAGCAGCATCTCATGCTCAATTAAAAGAGCTGATATTAATACGTCCCAAAAGAATGTTACCTGAGCTTATATAGGAACTAGAAATTGAGGCTATGACTCTTAGAAGATACACTCTTTACTAACCTTTCAGTTATTTCATATTCACTAAGTTGCTTTGTGGAACTGTTTTTAGCTTGGTGCATTTTTAGATTCTTCTTGAAAGGTGGGATTACTTAGTGATTGTGAGAAGGGGCCGTGGAGCCCAGCAACCAGGCTGGCTTGGTCTTGCTCTAAGCCTGACGAACTCTATGACCAGGCGCCAATGATATAGCCCGTGTAACTTCAACCTTTATGCCTGATGCTTCACCTGTAAGGTGGAAAGAGCCACTATACCTGTGTCGGAGATGAAAATATGATGAATACTGTGCATAAAGCATTCAAAACACTTTCTTGTTCATGTATGGCATCAGCACACGTTGAACTCTTACTGATTGCCAGGATGTCTAACCTTTTTGCTTTTCTGCTGCACATTGCAAGAATAAGAATTATTTGGGGCCATTCTGTAAATATACAAACACTAGTGAAAGCTGATTGGCAAAAAAAGGTTTGTGCATACTTTTTGTAATAGCTTACACCACAGATAAGCAAAAAATGTTCTCACGAAATCAACATGTGGCCCACAGATCACAGGTTGGACACCCCTGGTAGAGAAAAGAAAGGGGTAAGGAAGTTGGTGGTGAGGACTAAGTGACACAAATAAATGTATTATCGAGTCCCTGCAATAGACTAACAAGGACATTTTTAATCCTCAAGCATTCTAAAAGACATTGCTATCTAAAATTGCATATGTGAGAAAGTTGTGGCTTTCATGCTTCTTGTAAAGTGGTTATTAATAATTAACAAGTGGGAACGTCTGCTGGTTGAGGTGACAGTGAAAGGAAAGGGGGAGACCCAGATGTAAGTTATCAGAAATGACTTCTGCGTTCTCTAAAATTAAATTTAGCTTAAAAACAGGAGTGCTGAGGCCAGTCTGGAGCACAGTATCCTTGTGCACTCACTTGGTGATAATCCTTTTGGGACAAAATGGCTTAAAGGAACATTCACAGGTGACTAACGGAAAAAGAAAAAACTTTATGATGAAAAGCAGTTCTGATTTTTTAATTGAAGTGGGTTTTTTTCTTATTTGAACTCTTTAAAAGGATAAAAATTCCATTTTCTTCAAAACAATAAAACCCTTTTAATAGAGAAAAATGAAACAGAACAACCAGGAAAGTACATAAAGCAGTCTGTTGCTGCCGTGAGGGGCAGGCGCGAACATCACGGGTAAAATCAGTTGAAATCTTTTTGTCTCCAGATTTCTAAGAAATCTATAGAACTAGATTTCTAAGAAATCTATAGAACTAGATTTCTTAGCCCATGGTGCTTAATAACAAGCAAGTATCAAGATATCCTGATCTCACGATCCTGCCTATAAAATATCCTTCACAATCAACAATAGTTAGCCTTCAATCTCTGACATTTTAAAATTTTCTTGTTTTTAAATTAGTGTTTATAAATTATCATCTTTTAAATATATATACAGCTATAGTTCAATCTCTGACATTTTAAAGTTTCCTTGTTTTTAAATTAGTGTTTATAAATCTATCATCTTTTAAACATATATATATAGCTATAGTTCATCAACTGTCTTCTTCCTTCTTTCACTACGTTTCTTCTTAAGATTTAGAAGGTCGTTCTCCGACTTGTACATTCAACCAGATTTCATAGTGAAATGAGAGCCGTAATGACAGGTTGCCAAAAGCTGTGTTTCAAGCTGTGATGTCTGCCTTTCTTGGGATTATGGGGAAGTACATTTCTTCTAGGAAAAAGGAAATAAGTAAGGTAGATGAGGGCAGATTTATTTTATTTTTGTCGTATATACTTGTTTTCTTGAATACAGGTATGTGGCCTCTGGCAGGCATTCATCAAGTACAGAGCACCCGCTTTAGGCAGGCACCGGGAGACTGGGGTTCCCAATAACGAAAAAGAATAAGACCAAATATGGCCTTTTGGAGCTCACATGAAAGAAGGAAGTCAGAAACGTAGATAACTTAGTAAGTTATGCTGGGAAAATGAATGAGTATTGCACAGCATTTATGGAAGGACAGAAAATGGGCTCCCAATTCCACCCGTGATGGCAGGAAGGTGGCTCTTGGTTAACTAAGCAAAGGGGGACAAAGAGGCACTTCCCATAGGATTTGTGTAACACACAAAACAATTATAACTCTGCAGTCACCACCCCACCCCATCTCTGCAAATACATTTCAGATCTTCCGACTTGTCTTCACGTTGTCCCTCTCACACAGGTTAATAATAACTAGGTTTGCCCAACTGGCCGAATTTGTATTCCTGACATGAATTTTTATAGCTGGTTTTGTGTTTTAATGGAGATAAGTACGTCTTTGGATATCATTTTACAAAATCACATAGTAGAATGCGTATAGCAACAGCATTGTCGAAGACAAAGGAGCCTTTGTCCTTTTTTAATGTTTTTAAATTTTAGATTTTTTTAATTTAAAAAAAAATTAAGATGAATGTTTCCATGTAAAACTGGAATAAAAATGAAATGGAACCAATTACAAAAAAAAAAAAAAAATAGAAGCACTTAAGAAGAGATGTAATTGTTGCTGAAAGGGAATCTGATGGCTCAGAGAGAACTTAATTAAATTTCAAAGTAAAATAAATACAGTCTGGCTAAGGCCTTTCTCCTAGAATAATATAATGTCTCTTAGAGCTTATCAAACTAATAGTGGTTAAATTGCCTATTATTTTTCTCATTTCGATTATTGTGCTGTTATATATCACTGATGATGGGATTATTTACACAATATGACTTCTAGTTCTCATACTGCATGTGTAGAAATGTCATCTCATATATGCCTCTGTATATTTGGGAGAGAGAAGAACCTAACTTAAATCTAACAGATCTGAAATCTGTTTTCCTTCTATAGCAGAATGTCTCTACTTAAAAAAAATGTTGATTGAAGTGAACAGTTGTCATATATGTTGAAAATGCATGGTGCTCTCGTGGAAACGAAAAGTGGACTAGCTAAATAACTACTCACTAAGAAAGTAGCAGGAGGCTGGGCGCCGTGGCTAACCCAGTTCTCCAAGTACTCTGGGAGATCTAGGCCGATGGATTGCTTGAGCTCAAGAGCTCGGAACCAGCCTGAGCAAGAGGCAGACCCTGTCTCTACCCCAAAATAGAAAAACTAGCATGGTGGTGCAGGCCTGTAGTCCCAGCTATGCAGGAGGTCAAAGCAAGAGAATGGCTTGAGCCCAAGAGTTGGAGGTTGCTGTGACCTATGACACCACGGCACTCTACCCAGGGCGACTAAGCAAGACTCTGTCTCAGAAAAGAAGAAGAAGTGGGAGACGTGTTTAGGAGGGAAAACGGCAAAAAGATTACTTACGATGCTTTTATATCACAGGATGAATTTGTGGTGCCACTCAGGCAATGCCAATGGAAGAAGCATTATTTTACACAAACTTGAAAACTTTTCTTTATTTTATCACCCTACAGCCTCGTCATGTGTTCAACATGCTAAAGAAGTACGTCCGTGCCGAACAGAAAGACAGACAGCACACCCTCAAGCACTTTGAACATGTGCGCATGGTGGATCCCAAGAAAGCTGCTCAGATCCGGTCCCAGGTAAGCTGCACAGCCAGCTTCTCTGCGCTTTCACAACCAGCGCTCTCACTCCTGCAGCTGGTGACAGCCTTCCGGGTGTTTCCAGAGCACCCAGGAGCACTGTGTCTTCTGTGACAAGAACCCTTAGTTCCTGGTGAATTCTAAAGGTTGGTCCACAAACAATATGTGCTTTGGCGTTTTCTGAGTTATAAAAATATTCATAAGAAGGAATATAAAAATCTGAAGTGTCCACTGCTATTGATTTTGAAGAAACCATTTAAACCTCTTGACAACAAAAACAAGGAAATGGAAAATTGTGTGGACTAAAAACCTTTAAAATCAACTCAACTAAATGATGGTAGGCAGTCGTAAACTTGGCTGCTACCAGCATGTTAGGATTGAATGTGAGTCTGCATGAAGCCCTGTTAGTATTTGCATTCTCCCCTTTTCCCTAACATTGACAACTGGGATCTATTGCAGGAAACTGGAAATTTTACAGTCAAATAGAAATATGTCCCTTACTGCTGGAAAATTTGCAAACAACTACATTTGGGACTTCAGGACTATGTAGGGAGCCCTCAGGATTAGGAGCCAGGGTTGGCAGAGGTGGTCTTTCTGATTAGATGTTAAAAGCATCCAATTTAGTGTCAGTTTAAAGGTAAGTCTTAAAAAGTGGCGCTCAGAACTTAAGGACCAAAACAAAATAGGAGAACAGGAAAAATAAGAATGCTCTATGAGATCAACATTCTAGCAATGTTTGTCACTTACTGGAAGTGGTGCTTGGTAAGATAAATAACTGTTCCTACCCAGACATTGTTTGCCTGAGTTGTCATCCTTTGGTGCAGGTTATGACACATCTCCGTGTGATTTATGAGCGCATGAATCAGTCTCTCTCTCTGCTCTACAACGTGCCTGCAGTGGCTGAGGAGATCCAGGATGAAGTTGGTAAGTAAGCTGTTGTTTTGATGCTATGCATTTAGATATATCTCCCCACCCCACCCCCTAAGAAAATCAGGGAAGTGAGTTACCTGTATCAGGAATGTGGAAGTTTAATGAGCAGGTTTACCTTTTTTTTTTGCAGTTTTTGGCCGGGGCTGGGTTTGAACCCACCACCTCTGGCATATGGGACCGGTGTGCCCTACTCCTTTGAGCCACAGGCACCACCCCAGAGTGGGTTTACCTTTTACAGTGAAACTTGGAGGGTTGAAACAATGTCCTTGTGCCTTAGCAATTGCATCAGTTCTTACCTCTTTCTACTTACAGGACCAGAGAAACGTAACCTGACGTACAGTATATTTGTGTAATAATAGGTCACTTGTCAATGAATTGTACTTGACAGTGATTTTTTTTCTAATTTCCCCAATCTTCTGGGTATCACTTTCTGATGATTTGGTACTTAATTAAAGGCAAAAAAAACTTTTTCATCTTAGGAGTTGCACGACAGCCCCATTTTACAAATGAAAAAAGCTCAAACTTAGACTTTAAGTGACTCAACCTGCCCATGTCACATGCATCCTACGTAACACAACCAAAACACAACTGTGAATTATGACTTACAGGTTATTGTTCGATTAAATCACCATTTTCTTTGATGGAAAATGGTTCTCTGAACCACATTGTTGCTTAAACTTAGAAGGTAGTGGGCTATTAAACATTGCAATAATTACATTCTCAAAAGAACTTGGAAAAATTATACAGAGAAGTCTCAAGTATCCATCACCCCATTCCCATAATAGGAAAAATCATACATATCTATACAATCAAGACCAAGATGCTGACATTGTATGCCCACTGTCTTTTATGTCCTTAGTTTTCCTAATCACGTGTTTAATATTTCATATGAGTTCAATTTTCCCATTTCTGTTTTTCTTAAAAAGGGAGCAAACTACCATGGAACATGATTCCCTATAAATTTCCAAAATGTCCATTTGTCTGACTTTACCTTGCAAAGGTCTGTAGATGATGATGATGATGATGGTTCATCTTTCAACATAAAGTAAATGTATGTATTCTGGAGGTTTCTTCCCTATAAGCACATAAGCCATTTGTATCTGGCCTATCCATCTCCATGAAGAATCCTGCTCCTTGTTAATTGGGTTGGAAATGGATACATGTTATCATCTGAAATCACAGCATCCAAAATGTTGGATATTAGCTCAGCACCTGTGGCTCAAGTGGCTAGCCACATAAACCTGACCTGGTGGATTCGAATCCAACCCAGCCTGTCAAACAACAATGACGGCTGCAACCAAAAAATAGCTGGGTGTTGTAGCGGGCACCTGTAGTCCCAGCTGCTTGGAAGGTGGAGGCAGGAGAATCACTTGAGCCCAGAAGTTGGAGGTTGCTGTGAGCTGTGATGCCACAGCACTCTACCCAGGGTGACAGCTTGAGGCTCCGTCTCCAAAAAAAAATAAAAAACCAAAAAAATTTTTTAAATTTAAAAAAAATGTTGGAGATGGGTACACCCGTTACATCAATTCCCACTTCCAACAGCCTGGAACGCCAATCAAGAGTGCACGAATCAGTCCCAGATTTTCCATTTCATGCCAGTGCTACGCTGCTCTTTCTTTTCTGACTTGATACTGCCTTATAAGTGTTCTCATTACTATAGAGAATTTGGTATGTGTTACGTGATGATGGTCTGTACATTACTGCTGATTAATGGGTAGAATTTGGCTGTACACTTGAAAAAGAAATGTCATAGGGCAGCGCCTGTGGCTCAAGGAGTAGGGTGCCGGCCCCATATACTGGGGGTGGCGAGTTCAAACCCGGCCCTGGCCAAAAACTGCAAAAAAAAAACAAAAAAAAGGAAATGTCATAATGTGTCATCCAAGCTTTTGTTTAGAATGAGGGACTCATGGTAGAGCAAGATACTATAAAGATAGTGGAATGTTTTGTCTACACCACATACTGAAAACATGCATTCCCAATTAATTTTTCATTCAATTCCGGTTTTTTTTTTTTTTGGGGGGGGGGAAATAAATACACTTTTTAAGATACAGTTGGAGGATAGAAATCAATAAGGAATTTTGGAAATATTGTATATTAAATAAGTATAAGAAGTTCTCTAAATAGTTGTAGAAGGGGTAAAACCAAATAATTCACACATTCGTAATGAACCAAAGCTTAAGTATTCTGGATGATGTCGTTTTGCCTCCTAGCCATTGAAACAGCCTGTTTTCGTAAGTGGTTTTAATTGAGGTGGCGTAGAAAATGCCATAACTCAGGGAAACAGGCCATTACGAAGGTCTAGAAAGTTTATGACCAGCAATTTCACTCTCACCCAGTAATTATGGTTGACTCTTTCAAATTAAATTATTAGAACTTTTTATTCAGCAATCTACAAATGAAAACATTAGCCACTAATGAGTCACACTTCCACACAACAGATGGTGATTCAGATATCACAAGTGTTGCAAAATGTCCAAGAATAGGGCAACACAGTCAACTTCAAAACTTAGTGACAGGAAAGATATTTAGATATTTGGAATCATGGAATTTTTTTTTAAAGAAAAAAATTTCTCAGCCTTTACCTTGGATTAAAAATGTGTTATTAAAAATATATATAAATATATATTATATTGTTATAAATGTATATATATTTGTCATTCTAAATATGCTCTATGCCAAATTCTGATAATCTTTTTAAAAACCTTTCATTTGAAATTTTAGGTGCTTTCATTTTTAAATGGCTGTTTCCTGTAGAAAAAGAAAGTTTCAATAATAAAATTGTACGAATGTGACCTCTGCACCATTTGTGCTCTTAATACAAAAGCAGCAGGAAGGGCTTGCTGGGAAGAATGTCAAGTTCTCCAGATTGAGCTTAGTTGTCTACAGTAGTCCTTTTCATATGAAGGAGCACTTTAAAAACAATTCACTTTCAAGTAGGCATATAGATGAAACAAGATTGGCCGTGGTGCCAACCACTTAAGATGAAAGTATTGGGAGTTTCTTATATTATTCTCTTCCCTTTTGTATGTGTTTGAAATTTTCCATGATAAAAATTCTTGTCGTAGTTTACTTTCTAAATAAGATCTTCATAGATTTCTTCCAGTTTCTGTGTTTTCCTCTTTCTAATAGTCTCTGATTAACTGCTTGGTTGTCCCATCATCTGACTTGCATTTATCCACCATTTCTGTGCATATCAAACTTTAGATTTGGAGCGAGTCCACTGCCAATAAGGAGAATACAAAAGTTCAGAGCCACTGGCAAAAGGACAAGATGTGAAACTGCCTCGATAGCCGGGCAAAGTGGCTCAGGCCTGTAATCCTAACATTCTGGGTGGCTGAGGCGGGTGGATTACCTGAGCTCAGGAGTTCGAGACCAGCCAGAGCAAGAGCAAGACCTTGTCTCTAAAACATTAGCCAGACATTGTGGTGGGTGCCTTAGTCTCAGTTACTTGGGAGTCTGAGGCAAGAGAATTACTGGAGCCCAAGAGTTTGAGGTTTCTGTGAGCTATCATGTCGTGGTACTCTACTGAGGGTGACACAATGAGACTCGACATGTCAAAAAAAAAAAAAAAAAAAAAGGAAGAAAGAAAGTGCCTACAAATGCATGCCTTTTATATAAAGTGTATGCTTATAAATTCAGGCAGTTGAGATATATTTAATCTAGTCATACACCTGCAGAGAGATACAGTAGTTTTAGTTATTATAAATAATAGTAACAGGTGCTTTGGGGAGGAAGACTTTTGGGGAGGGACTGTCAGTGTCTATAGTGATATATGTCTGTCTGCTTCCATGAATTATGCTCCAAACTAGAATTCTCTATGAGAGGTAAAAATGAGGAAGAAGGGAACCCTGCTAGAAAGAAGGAATGTCGTGTGAAGGTGGAAATCGGCATCAGCTTTGTGAGAACGGCAAACTGTGCCTGAAGATGAGGGTTCATTGTGCCAGTGAGTTCTGGTCGTAACCCTGACCCTGACCCTGTTTTCTTCCATTGTGCTTCCCTGAGGCATCCCCTCTGTTTAGGCCACTTTCCTACTAACTCCAGTGAACCCCAATCCATAGGTCTGGCAACAGCGCTGAGTCCCAGTGCTATATTCCAGGCCGGTGGAATATCCCACATGCCACCGAACCTCCAATCACTATATATAAGAGAGAATCGTTCGTGTCCGTCGGGACATTTACTTATTTTTACTCCAGTATAGGTTTTCTTGGTTGGTCTAAACCAGTGGTTCTCAACCTGTGGGTCCCGACTTCTTTGTTCCATTTGTAATGACGTGGCGATTAGGAAGGTTGAGAACCACTGGTCTAAACTTATTGGTGGTGCCTTCCTCTCCCTCACTCGTGATTTCTTCCGGATCTCAAGTTCTATGTATTTTGCCTCCTGTGTCCACAGGACTCCCTGCTACATGTCTGTGCCTCAGCTCAGATCCTGTCCTCTCCTCAGCGGCACTGGACTCCCAGCTCCTACCCCGGGAGTAGGACCCTCTCCTCCCATAGTGCACCCTCCCACACAAATCCCTCCTCCTCAGGTCAGTTCCGCTGCCCTGCCAAAATGCAAATAACAGCTGCCATGTGGTTCTTCCTTGCTAAAAAGTTGCATCCTTCCAGATGCAACTGGAATGCCCATACTCCCATACACCCTTACTGATTTGCATAGAGAGCGGGAGAGAGGAGCTGGCATTTCAGTGACAGCTGTGTGGCCAGATAATAAGTGCCCATTCATGATAATGTCAAGAGTTCTTTTTGGAAGTTTACCCTTGAGGCACAGACCGCCAAATATAAATGTGGCAGGTGGTTTAGGGTAAGAGTGGGGACTGATGTTTATTCTCCATTCCATACACGGAGCCATGCCCTCTGCCTTTGGGTGTGTCCCCTGGAAGCAGCACTTTCTTGTATTTCACACAAATGCAACTTACGAGCTAGTAGTGACTCCAGGGAGTTCAGTGGTAGCATTCCCAATTTACAATAGAGAAACGAAAACTTAAGAGAGATCACTAACTTGCCCAGCCCAGAGAACAAAGGGACAAAAGTGGGATTGAAGCCACCATCCTCCAAAAGTCCACAATCCATGATGCCTGGGCCACCTGTCCTCCTCTCTCAGGTGGAATGTTCCTCTACTTAACCTCAGTGTCTAAAGCGCTGAGTATGTACCTCTAACAACACAACTCCAACTTGCATTATTTGTTTATATCTCTACCAGCACTTCATCCTGGGAGCTCTTCCAGACATGTCTTGGTCATCTTTGCCTCCTCAGAATCCATCGAGGAGCCTGGTGCTTTGTGGGTGTTGGGAATTATAGGGATAAGGTAGAAGGAAGTCCCTAGGATGAGAGGCAGATGCTTCTCAACTTAGAGGAATCAGGTGGGCTCCTCCATAACCCTAAAGACCCACTGCCCTAAGCTCCTTCCTCGGTACCTAACACAAGTGTTTTGCAAAACAAATTTCCTTCCTAGACCACAGCATTCTCTAAAACTAAAACTGGTCAAGCCAACCAAATGGATGTAGCTTACAAAGGTATCAAAGCCTCTGTTCTTAATAAATTTTACAACATGGTCCTCTATTATTCCATGACCCTCTACTATTTGGTAATCTGCCCATTTCACACACCTTGACACTTGATTTAATTATGTTCTATTTGACTCTGTCTGTCACCTGTAGTCTGAGACTATTCGCTTCACCAATACATACAAATTTTCAAAAGTACCTGATTAGTTGTTTTATAAAGGGCTCACCTTTTATTATTTCTTTCAGTTCAGTTTGAATTATTCTGTGCAAGGTCCTGGGCATAATCACTCGTTACTTGATGTTCCTTTTTTTTCATAAGTTATTTACATGCAAAATACGAAGCTTTATTAGAAAGAAAAGTTAAGGCATTGTTGGCAGAGTCAAAAACAAGTCCCCCCATGTATCTTAAATAGATATTTAGGACTTTATTTTTTTGTTCAGCAAATGGCAGAAACTTTATTTTAATAGAAATAGCCTCTCATCAATGTCCATGTTCTGCTTTAGTCATCCTTTAACCCTTCAAAAAGGCAGAATCTATTTGACCCTTCACCCTTTGCTTTGTCAGATCATTATTTTAAAATGATTGGAGGTTTTTACCCTTTGTAATTTTCCTTACATCTATGCAAAAAGGGTTCTATTCTGCTCTTTCTATTGGCTCTGAGGTTATTTATCAAAGTACTTCATTTTGCAGCTACCTCAAGATTGAAAATATTCTGGCTCTCAACTCACAGATGGCTGTTGCACAGAACGCTTATAATGACCAATTTATGAGAAAGGCAATAGGAAGGAAGGGGGAAGGAAGGCCTAATTGTTTCATACCCTGCTTTTTTTTCCTCTCGCATTCAAAATTAATAAAAACATGAATTATTATAAACCAGATGTAGGAAAGATCTCAGGCTGAATAAACCCACAGTGAATTGAGGAAGGATTGAAAGTTGTGGCAGAGGATCAAGATACTCGCAATAATGAAAGAATGCTTATTTTTTATTACAATTTTATTTTGTATTACAATTTTACTGGGGCCTCTTGATAAAATTTTCCACTCTTCAGGGAAAATGCAGCATGCTTATTTCAAACACAATGTTTCCATTCTCTCTTTTTAATAAACCTATTGACTCGGGGGTTTAATAAGTCCAAAGTAGACTAGTTTTAAAATAGAATGTTTACAGCACTTCCCAGTCCAACAAAATAGAACATTGAGAATTTCAAGTGTCTTTATGCGTAGTTGGTAGTCAAAAGAAGAGCCCAAAGGAGAAAACAAAATCATAAAAGAAGTTAATAAAATGAGGGCTGCATGTTGCCTGTGGCTCAAAGGAGTAGGGCGCCAGCCCCATCTGCCGGAGGTGGCAGGTTCAAACCCAGCCCTGGCCTCCCCACCCCACCCCCCCAAAAAAAACTGCAAATAAATAAATAAATAAAATGAGAGTTGTCAACTTACTCTGCTTTTATTATTTTTTTTTCATAAGAAACAACTTTTAAATGTATGTAGATTTTATAGCTGACTTAATTATTTGGAAATAAGATAATTTATTCATATCATAAATAACCAAAGATATATTGCCCCCTTGTTTTTATAACAGTCTCAGAGCCTCTTGGTCCTATTTTCCCTAGAATCCCCGAATAGATTATAACAGGCATAAACTGTGTTTAGCTGCTTATGTCTAAATATATATCTTCTATCCACTTTGAGCAAGGCAATTACTCTTCCAAAATAGAACCACTTATTTGTAAGTGAAAATGCATTGTCAAATGAATGAACCTACACATAAAACAGTTTTTAAAGTTCAAGACGGAAAAGTGCAATATGCTATTATGATAGCATGCCAGTTTTCTGACACTTGCACTGCCATGATGAAAGGGATCCAAAGGGCAAGATATTGATGTGCCAGTGCCAGGGCATTTTGTACCGCAGGTCCCCAACTGGTCTGTTTACCAACAGTCTTAGGTGAATGCGGGTCTTTAGTGTTGAACTCGCCCACAGAGTACCTGGTGTTCATTTAGTTCTCTACACTTTTCTTGCCTAGGATAGTATGTAAGCTTTTTCTTGCTTAGGAATTAATTATGGAATCTAAAAAGACAGTGTTTATTTCCTCTGGATGATCTGCAGAAGTGATTGACAAGAACATTTAAAGTAATAAATCAGTTTTCCTGAATAATTTTTACAGTTTACCTTTTTGGCAAACAAATAATCTCCTAAAGCCAATCCTTTTAGCTACTTTAAAAAAGATACACTTTCCAGGAAGAATGAATGCCAAAAAGGCTTTCTTAGAAAAAAGTAATAAAAAGGTACTACTTCGGCCACTCTGACAAATTGTTGACATTAACACGTATAATTCAGTGCAGTGTATTGATTTTGTTCATTGTGCTCTAAACGGATGCTGGCAGTCATGAGATGAATGAAACATATCCACAGGGTCATCTTCATGCCACTGCAGTAGCTCACTGTGGAACATTTTGTTCAATCCAAATAAATAAGTGCTGTCTGTTCAAATGTTTTGCTCATTTTTTAGTTGTTTGCCTTTCTATTGTTGAGGCATAAGAGTTCTTTATATATTCAAGATACTAGAGTCTTATGAGATATAGGATTTGCAAATATTTTACCCATTCTTTGGACTGTCTTTTCACTTTCTTGTTAGTATCCTTTTGACATGCAATTTTTTTTAATTTTGAAACCTAGCTTCTCTATCTTTGCTTTTGTTGCAGTTGCTTTGGTATGTCTAAGAAATCATGGCTCAAACTGAAGTCACAACAGTGTATACTCTGTATTTTCTTCTAAGAGTTGTTTTATGGTTTTAGCTCTTACAGTTACACATTTAATTCATTTTGAGTTCATCTATTTATATGATGTGAAGTAAGGGTTCAAATTTACTCTTTTTTTTAGTAAGTCATATATACATAGATCATGAATACATTTATGCCTTTGTGGGAGTCAATCAACTTTATTCTTTTTCATTTGACTATCCAGTATCCCAGCACCATTTGTTGAAAAAGTCTATTCTTCCTCCATTGAATGATCTTGGAACTCTTATCTAAGACTATTTATCAATAGAAAATGATACAGGTTTATTTCTTAACTCTCTATTCTATTCCATTGACTTATATGTCTGTTCTTACCGTCGTACACACTATTTTGATTGCTCTGGCTGTGTAGTCATTTTTGAAATCAACACGTGTGAGTGCTCTGCCTTTGTTCTTTTTCAATATTGTTTTGACTATTCAAAGTTTGACCTTTGCATTACCCTATGAATTTTAAGTGCTTTTTTCTTGCATTTCTGCTATTTAAAAAAAGGTAGGGATTGGATTGTATCTGTAGACAAATTTTGAAAATATTGCTATTATATATGTTTTAAATGAAGTTTAAACAACACTGTAACGACTAGCACAGATATTCATGACGAGATGATTCCCCTGTGAGCCCCACGAAGGAACATTTGCACAGTGTCATCTGTCACTCTAAATTTTGGTGAAATACCACAGAATTTGTTTGTGTGCTTTCCTTTAAACCTATGATGACTATGACATATCAATAGTTTGTGTCTGTTTCTATTCTATTCTCTTATTTTTGTGTATGTACTCAGACCTCAACTGAGTGGGTGAAGCCCAAGTTAGGGTCTCCCCACACCAACCTCTCTTGATGCCTGTGATGACCCAGTGCAGTCGTAAAGTTATGTTTTTCCAATTCTCAGCTCCTATGCATGGCCCTGTTATTTGTATTTTTTTTCTTTTTTTTTATTATTAAATCACAGCGGTGTACATTAATGCGATCATGGGGCACCATACACTGGTTTTATAGACCGTTTGACACATTTTCTTTTTTTCTTTTTTTTTTTTTTTTATTAAATCATAGCTGTGTACATTGATATGATCATGGGGCATCATACACTAGCTTCATAGATTGTTTGACACATTTTCATCACAATGGTTAACATAGCCTTCCTGGCATTTTCTTAGTTATTGTGTTAAGACATTTACATTATACATTAACTAAGTTTCACATATACCCTTGTAAGATGCACCACAGGTGTAATCCCACCAATCACCCTCCCTGTGCCCATCCTCCCTCCTCCCCCCTCCCTTTCCCCCTTCCCCCGATTCTTAGGTTATAACTGGGTTTTAGCTTTTATGTGAAAGCCATAAATTAGTTTCATAGGAGGGCTGAGTACATTGGATACTTTTTTTTCCATTCTTGAAACACTTTACTAAGAAGAATATGTTCCAGCTCCATCCATGTAAACATGAAAGAGGTAAAGGCTCCATCTTTCTTTAAGGGTGCATAATATTCCATGGTGTATTCCGGTTGGGTGCATTCTGGTTGGGTGCACAGATATTAATAATTGAAATCTCATCATATTGAGTATTACCCTTAACAAATATGAAGTGACCATTCTTATCTTTCCTTACTTTTGTTGGTTTAAAGCCTATTGTATCTGCAGATAGAATTTCAACACCTGCTTTTTTCTGATTACCATTTGCCTGAAATATGGACGACCATCCTTTCATCCTGAGTCTATATTTATCTTTTAAGGTAAGAAGTGACTCTTGTATGCAGCAAATATCTGGCCTGAGTTTTTGTATCCAGTCAGCTAAACTGTGCCTCTTTAGAGGACAGTTTAAGCTGTTCACATTAATGGAGAATAGTGATAAGTCTGGTAAAATTTTGGGTATCAAGTTTTTCACAAGTCCAGTGGACATTTTTAATCCTTTCACCACTGTGGAAATCGGAGTTTGATCAAAAGATTCTGAGTGAGTTTATTTTTGTGGTAGAGGATTGGGCTGGTCATTATGGAGGATAGTTCTGAGAATATCCTGAAGAGCTGGTTTGGTTATGGCAAATTTCTTCAACATATGAATGTCATTAAAGTATTTAATTTCTCCATCATAAATGAAACTCGGTTTAGCTGGATACAGGATCCGGGCTTGAAAGTTATTTTGCTTTAGGAGATTAAAAGTCGATGACCACCCTCTTCTGGCTTGAAAAGTTTCAGCAGAGAGATCTGCAGTCATTCTAATATTTTTCCCGTTGTAGGTAATGGATTTCTTATGTCTGGCTGCTTTCAGAATTTTCTCCTTCATATTAACTTTAGTGAAGATAATTATGATATGCCTGGAGGATATCTTATTCAGATTGAGTCATGCTGGGGTTCTGAAACTGTCTGCTATCTGAATTTCAGAATCTCTTGGCATGTCTGGGAAATTCTCTTTCATAATTTCATGGAGAAAGGCCTCTGTGCCTTGCGAGACCACATCATCACTTTCAGGGATTCCAATGAGGCAGATTTTAGCCTTCTTCAAATTATCCCAGAGCTCTCTGAGAGAATGATTCGTTTTTGCTCTCCATTTCTCTTCCTGTTTGAGAATTTGGGGTCATTCAAAGGCTTTGTCTTCAATGTCAGAAATCCTTTCTTCTGCTTGCTCCACTCTGTTACTGAGGGATTATACTGTATTTTTCAGATCTTTGAGGGCTGCAAATTCTTGCTTTAGTGCATCAAAATCATTGGTGGTTTTGTCTTTAAATTCGTTAAATTCTTAAGACAACTTTTGAATTTCTCCTCGAATTTCTAATTCCAACTTTTGAATTGCTCCTTGAATTTCTAATTCTAAATTTTCCTCCCTTCTATTAATCCTGTTTGCAATCCAAATTCTGAATTTGATTTCTGACATCTCAGCCAGCTGTTTATGAATGGGATCTTCAGTTACATCTCCCATATCTTTCCTGGGGAGTGGGGGTTGATCTATTCTGGTTATTCATGTTACCAGAGTTTTTCTGCTGATTCCACCCCATGATTATTTTACACCATTTGATTTTTTCCCCTGGAGCTTTGTTGAGGACCCGTACAGTGCTATGGCCTGAGAAACTGGGGACCTGTTTGGTGTGGTGGGGCTAAGTGGTTCTGTCTTGTTTTCAGCTGGTCTCTGTTTGATGCTAGTGAAACAGTTACTCTGGGTTGAAGTCTCAGCTGTGGAGAAATACCAGCAATTAAGTCACCCCTCCCCCCCACAGGCAACAATTGGAAAAGGAAAATCAAACTTTCCTACAACCACACACCCAGGGCACCACCTAAATAGTCCTCAGGTGATTGGCTCAGTTCAAAAGGTCCAAATCAATTGTCTCAGTCAGCACCTGTCTCAGGTGGGAGAGTTTAAAAGGTCTTTGGTAACTGGATCACAGGGGTCTGGTGACTACTCAGATATGGCTGTCTCCAGTGCTCTGTGGAGTCAGGAGGAGGCACCCAGCAAATAGATCAGTCTGGGAAGGCTGATGCCTCCTTCCCCACCTTGTACCTCTGTCACACCCAGTCACTGATAGCCCGGCAGGGCTGTGACCCTGTTGACTGTAGTGAACAGATACTCCAGGGGTTTGCACCTGCCTGAATCACAAGGAAATCTATTTCTGCTCAGTCAGGCCACTGTGCTCTGCCTCAATCTAGCAGGGGGAGGTGAGGCCTGACAACCTCGGGCGTTTGATGGAGGCTGGGGGGTGTTCACTCGGTTCCAGCCCCACCCCTGATTGCTGTTACTAACAGAACAGAACAGAACAACTTTGTGGGAATTTGTTTCTGTCCCTGCTATATTCCCCTGCAGAAGAGAAGCTATTTTGAGTTCCCAGAGCCTGCACCTCAGGCCCTGTCTTTGCTCCTGCAGATTTGTATTTGGTTACCTAGTTCTAGCCTCCTGTCTTCATTTGTCTATAGGCTGATGATCCCCTGAGGGTCAGGTGTGTCTTAGGCTCAGTAAAGCGATCCTCTGGGTCAGCCCTGCCCTGGGAACTTCCTGGCTCTGCGTTTCTCCCCGTGCTCCACCCAGGCTGGTACCACCTCAGGCAAACCCTTTACTTACGGTGCCTGCGTTTCTGTCCCAGATCTGTTCCATGGTGGTTGACACCTGAGGAGATGCCCAGCCTCCTCTGGTTGCCCAGGGAGACAGGGGGTGTGGCTTCAGAATATCCGGGAGTGAGCGCTGTTGTTGCCAAAAGACGGCTGCTGCTCTGCGCCTTGGGGCACCACCACTCCAGTGTGGTTCCCTCTCAGCCAACCGTCCTCTCCTCACTTCCGTCCCCCAGAGTCAGCATTGACCAGCTGCAGTTTAGGCCCTGTCCACACCCCTCGAGAAATCACCCAAGAATCTGGACTCCTGGGGGACAGGCCTCCAGACCTCAGAGTGAGAGTGGAGGGGAGAGCTGGGAGCTCAGAGTTGCAGGTAGAGAAGATATACAGTTTTATACAGTTTTATGCCTGACAGGAGAACACTGTGGCACCCTAGTAGGGGTGGGTAGGTTCAGTTTTTAGAGGGTCTCTCCTATGGAATGTAGTAGGAGGACCTTTGAACTCTGCTCGTTTGTTTGTGGGGCACTCCAAGCCATTCTCATGGGGGAGGGGACTCCCATCCACTTGGTGATGGACTTTGTACCTTTTGTTTGTAACCTTGGGGTCGCAGCTTGCCTCACGGGGTTGATGTGTGTTCTTCAACCTTCTCTCTTGGTGCAGCTCTAATCCACCAGGTTACTTGCTAAATTTCTGTCCTTTAACTCTCCTTCTGGACAGGAGCCTCTGTGGAAAGCTGGCTTCAGTCAGCCATCTTGTCCTCACCCCCTCTGGTCCTGTTATTTGAAACAAAATCTAAAAAGAAACCCCAACTAAAAATGATTGGGGAGTGAAGTCAGACCACAGTGGTGGCTGTAGGACTGCTTCCTGGCATGGAACACGAGCACAGATGTGTCCTGGTTTTTTGCAGTGTCTTGGGAACAACCAATGATTTTAGGCTAGAACAATGGCTGGTTATTCTGTTTTCCACAAGCAGCTACCTTCAAGGTTCATTTAAAAAAAAAAAAAAAAAGAAGAAGAAGAAGAAGAAGAAGAAGACAAAACTCAGTTATGTTTGCCACCCTGAATATGGAGATGAATCCAAATTGAGATTAATTTTCAAATATTTTTCCAAAAACACTGACTGGGAATGAGATGAATTTGTTTGCACGTGAGACTAGGCTTGTAAGGAATGTTAATTTGCCTCTTGCTGTTCAACTCAGAAACACATTTTGCAGTATATTCTCTAAGTTCCATTATTCTTTTTACAGTTCCCCTGTCATGTATAGAATAAACATATATGTGTTTAGTCATAGGAGGTGAAATATAATATCTCATCAAGAAGAGCAGATCAGTATATTAACCTCTCCCAAATTATGAGAGTTGTCCACAGGAATATTGACTTGATAGGCATCAAAACACTATTCATCAACAGTATTTTAAACACGGAGCATGAAACAGGTGGTCAGAGGGCCAAGGCCAGGTGTTAAATTTAATTTTAACTACTGTGTACAGATTCATTGACCTCAGTGGATTTAAAATCATCTGTCTAATGCGTTTTAACTTTTTTTGTGTCTAAGTTCTTTAGTTAAATGCTTGTCTGATAATTTTATTTTTTTATTTCAGATCAATATGAGGGTATAAATGTTTAGGTTACACTGTTTTCATTTCTAAGGTAAAGTTCAAGTTGTAGTTGAGCCCTTCACCCAGGCGACGGGCTGAACATGCTTACATTGTGCACATTAGGTGAAATCCATCCATCACCGCCCCCCACCTCTCCTCTTCTTCGTATTCCCTCCCTTCCCTGGACTATACTTACATTTTTCTTTCGTATGGGTGTGTAGTATTTTATATATTGGTTTCATATTAGTATTGAGTGTAATGTGTTCATCCTTTTGTAATTATTATTCATTTACATGTGCTTATCCAATCAAGAATTAAGACTCATTTCTTTGAAACAGCACTCGACAGCTACTATATTGTCTTGTACCTGTCTCTTTAGTTTGGGCAGCATTTAGGTGAGTCTGCCCATGAAAGCAGATATCGGGTGTGGATGTATGTCTTCAGCATCCTCTATGGCCTTGAACTGGATGGAGCTGCTCATCTTAGAGAAGGGAAGAGGTGCAGCTGCGGGTTTTGTGCCTCCCAGGCAGAAGCCGGAGCCAGCCTGGCCTTGGCAGACCACTCACGTCTTCTCTTTCAGAGGCTATAATAGTGAAATGATGTGCAAGGCTACAGCCAGTTCCTTTTGAAGTTCTGCCAAGTTATGAAGGAACTTCCTGGGGCATAAGCAGCAGAGAGCTGGGAGTGGAAAAGAGAGCCTGTCGTGTTAATATGGTGATTCTTATTGGCATTGCATGCTCTTTATTTAGGAAACTCTAGAAGCCAACCACATCTCAAATTTTAAGAAGTACTGTGGGGGAGAGGTTGGGAGACAGATTACTGTTTGAAATTTTAAATTAATTGCCCTTTTTCAAAAACCAACCTTTATTTTGTTGATGACTACTGAGCCCTGAAATAATTAAAATAGGTTTTGTCTCAAATGATAGTCTATTTAATAGAGCACGAAGTTGCTACACATGGTCTTTGTGATGTGGCGTATGTGATAAGAAAAGTGTCCTGTTATCTAGCTGTGCTTCAAAGCATTAGTCATTCGTCATGTGGCCTTTCTTCATTACAGTAAATCTTTTTTCTTTCCTCATGAAGATAATCAAATAACAGGTTGCTTGCTATTTACAAGTTTGCAGTGATGATGGTGAACAGTTACCTAAATTTTTTCTATATGTTAGTACTGATTATTTTTGATTAGTTATAGTTTTCTAATATCAAATAATTTTCATCAAATAAAAAGAAAACTATGTTTATCTTTGACACTGAGGTCACTAGGTATACAACTTTGTGTTGAGTCATCACTCTTGAGTTGTGTGAGAGTCCTAGAGGGTTTCAAATATACAGAGGGTGCCACACAATGTATACACATTTTAAGAAAGGAAGAAACTGTATTAAAATTATAATGCCTCGGCAGCATAGACACTGAAATTGGGATGATAAGATTACCATGTCCCCTGTGCAAGAATGACATGCAGATTCATGAGGTGTTCTGTACCTTTGATTCCACTTACCAGGATGTAACTAGAATAGTAAATTCATAGAGACTGAAAGTAGAACTCTGGGTGCCAGTGGCCGAGGGAAGGAGAGAATGTGGGTACGGAGTTTTGGTTTGGGAAGATACAAAAGTTCATTTGAGAGGATGGATGTGGTGATGGTGCTTGAGGTCACTGAACTTTACTCTTTAAATGGTTAAGATAGTAAGTTTTATGTTACATATATATAACTGAGAATAGCATAAAAAAAAAAAAATATATATATATATATATGATGCCCGTAAAGTTCATGTGCAATCTAAATACTTGTAACTTGTTTTATATGTATAGGATGGCCAAAAAGTTTGTTACAACTATTTAAATTGCACACGAACTTTATGGCCATGCTGTACTTTACCTCAGTAAAAAGTGTATGTGTGTATATATATTTATTTATCATTTGCCATTGTGAATAACAAGGGGATTTAATAATTAATCAAGGACTCAAGGTCTTCAATAAGTATTTATTAAATGTCTACCATGTTCCACATTCTATGCTTGGTGCCAGACATGCCACAGGGATAGGGCACAATCTTCCTTACTCACGTTACTTAGAATAATGTAGAATTCTCTAGGGAGACACTGGATACACAGAGTTGAGAGGCTGCGCTCTCTAGGGCTGAAGTCTGGCCCTGTCTCATAGCATTAGCTAAGCTTGTTTGGCAGCCATTCTTATTCCTGCCAGCACTCACTGAAGATTACCAATGAAGTCAGGAAGCTAGTTTTCAGCTGGTTCAGTCATATCATTTTATAGGCTTAGCAGAACTAAGGGACTATGTTATATGCTCGAGGTCAGACGTACAGTAAGACTAAATCCCTGATCTTTATCTACTGTGGTGTCTCACTATCCAGTGGTATTTGCTTACTATTGCTGCCAAATTAAACAAAGGTGAGTTTGTGGAGCTATTTTTTCAGCATCAGCATCTTTTCATTGAAAATGTCATAGATGGAAGAAGTGTCTCCATTTTAGCATTTGTGGCTTCCCAAGGTGCTTCCCAAGCCCAAAGACTCAAATCCTTGAATATGTAAGTCAGTGCTAAGGCATTTAAGAGGAAATAAATATCAGCTACGTCATGCATTTTGAGGGACCTTTGTGTTATACTGGTATTCTTTATTCTCTTAGAAAGCATGTGCCAATATGGGAGACAGGCCAGCAAACACACTTTCTCACGTGATTACTGCAGTTAGATTCTCTGGTGTAGGACAAGCAGACGTTCCTCTGAGATCATGAGGTTGTGCTTTTCAGGCAGGTGTGATGGGACCTTTGCAGGGATCAGACAGTGCAGTGTTTAGCTCTGTGAATGTTAATGACTGGAGCTCCCGTTAGCAGATGGCATGTTGGTGATGTGTTGCTGCCAGCTGCTAAATCACACACATCATGTGGTTGTCCCCCAAACCAGAAGATTGTGTGCATATTTTTTCTGACTTTATATTATTACTGTGTTTTCTTTTTGATCACAGACTTAGCTTTTTCTTTTTTCCCATAAGTTTCACTTGGTCCTCAAAATAACCCAGGACAGACAACGCAAACAGCCTTTCCCTTTATTCTCCTCATGAATTGGACTTCCCAGGCAATCTAATCTCATGTCCACAATGCTGAGTGCATTTTTTGTTTGTTTGTTTGTTTGTTTGTTTGTTTGTTTGTTTCTATATAGCTGTAATACCCCTTTCCAACCTTGGCCTATTGAGATTCTGTTCGATTCTTAATGTTACCTTTCCCTTTACATCCTTGAACAGAGGACAAACTATCTGTCCTCTGTTCCGTAGATCACGGGATACAAGTGTCTAGTTTTGCTTTGGTGTGTACATGTCATTTGCTAATTATTATAAGCTTTTTGAGAGTATGTATCAAATATCATGTGCATTAATGTCTTGAAACATATTCTTATGTTATAAGGTATACATTCCAAATACCTATATAAAGGAATATTTCAGAGCAGTTGTTCTCAAAGTGTGGTCCTTAACCAGCAGTATCTGGTGCTTTCAGAAACTTGTTAGAAATGCACATCTGGCCCATCCTAAATCAGCAGAGCTGGGATGGGACACAGTAGTCTGTGTTTTCACAAGCTGTCAGGTAGCTCTGACACAGCTAAACTTTGAGGATTACTGATTTAGAGAATATAATCAACTTAACAAAAAGGTTAATAAGTAGGTGGGGATGCACTTTAGCACCCCAGTAAGATGATTAGATTTAACTATAATAGTATCTTCTGAATTCAAGTGATACAAGCTGTCTGCCTAATGTGAAAGGTGAGGACCTAGATGAATGGATGGATTTGATTAATTCATAGAATACAACAGCTCCCATTCACAGGGGTAAAATGTACATGTATACCGTATATGGTGAGTGGTCATGGATAAAAAGATGAATGCCTTCTATTGATTAAATTATATGTATCAAAACATAATTTTTTAAATTATCAAATTGGTAGTTTTAAAAAATATGTCAGATCCTGCCATGATAAGGATAGATGGAAAGGAAGTTTCATAAACTATTGGTGAGCATTTGAATGAATGAAACATTTTACATTACCATATGTAGTCTTTTCTGAATTAGCACCATACTCATAGATTCACATCAGCACACTGTGGACAGGAGATGCACTTAAGCTCATCACTTAGTATCCCTTAATACTGTGTGTGTGTACAGGGAAAGAGAGACAGAGAGAGTCTCACTCTGAGGCCCAACCTAGAGTGCAGCAGTGTTACTGTTAGCATCCTCGAAACACTTGAATTTGGTTAGCTTGTTTCAAGCATGCTCAGTATTTAAAAAGAAAAATTGCTAAAGAATCCCTAAAACTTGTTTTGACTGACATAACTCAGTTTCTCACTGCAAACTCAGATTCCTGGGCTGAAGTGATCATCCTGCCTCAGCTTCCAGTGTAGCTGAGACTACAGGTTCATGCCACAACCCCAGCTAATTTTTCTCTTTCTTTCTTTCTCTTTCTTTCTTTCTGTCTGTCTGTCTGTCTTTATTTCTTTCTTTCTTTTTTTTTTTTTTTTTTTTTTTTTTGGTAGAGATAGGGTCTCTCTCTTGCTCAGGCTGGTCTCAAACTCCTATCCACAAGCCTTCCTCCCACCTCAACCTCCCAAAATGCTAGGAATGCAAGCATGAGACACCGTACCTGGCCTTTATTTCTTTAAGAAGGGTTATCACCTTTAAAACAACTATAAAGAAGGGACTATGGTGAACAACAGACTCAGTTTACCCTTCTCAACTCCCCTTTAGCTTTTTTCCTCTCTCCCTCCCTCACTTGAGGGTTAGACATTCTTTAGATTATAAGAATATATAATATCATTATATTATAATTAGATTATAGATTAGAACAATAATTTTAAGGATTACTATTATAATCCTGAAGATTGTATAAAATAGTGTTGGCTAGAAAGACTAAATTTCAGGGAACTTAGGTAGGAATGATTGAGCCATCAATATGAATGATTAATGAAAGCATTAGTCGCTGTTTACTTCTTCCAACATTTTATAGTCTAGTCTAGCCTTGGAGCTCTCAATTTTCATATAATTCTGATAAGAAGGAAGAAGATGCACTATTGCCGTGCTCCCCTCCTGTTTATTAGGGAAATTGATGTGAGCGAAAGCAAGTTTTAGAAATTCTCCAGCAATTTTTTTTTTTTCATATTGGAAACCCTGGAAGCAAGGTAACCAAATTTACGTGTTTTGACGATATTAACAGTAACAAGACTTGCCCCTCGGTATTCTGCTAAGAATCAACCCAAACAATTTCTAAACTGCAATTAGCAATGTTAGTTATCATGTGGAAAACTCAGAAAAATAAGCTGCTTTTAGTAAAGGAGCAATAGCTGGTGGCTGGGGAGGGATTCTTGTAACCCAGTAGTTATGCCCTGCCAGAACATACTTAGCGTCCGTAGGCCAAGTCTCTGGTTCCTTTCTCTTACCTTCCTTTCAGCAGAAAACCAGTGTTTCGACACTTGAGTGCCTTCTTTCCATCTTGAAGAAGAAGCCTTCTTATACTTCAAGTATGAAGTAGCTTTTTCAGGTATAGGACAAAACATTAAGGGGAGACTATCTGCAGATTACCAAACCACAGTCATTAAGGGGATATGTCCTAATTAGCCTGTCCCTCGACTATCATGGCATCTATATTGAATGCAAATGTAAAGGTCTTGCTTTCTAGAGCTCTTTGATATGCGATGAAGAGCTGGCTTCCTTCCCACATCAGTATGGACACAAGCCCCCATCCTGCTGCCAGTAGCTCTTTAGGGGAGCATAAAAATGGAATTACTGTATATACTCGAGTATAAGCCAAGTTTTTTCCGGCATTTTTGGAAAAACTCGGCTTATACTCGAGTATGTACGGTAAGCTCTCTCAGCTTTCAGATTTCAGGATCCTAGGTGTTTAAGTGGCTTGATCAAAATCAGAAACTGTGAATGTGCTAAAAATTGTCAAGGCCCAAGCAGTTCCTCATATCTTGCCAAAAAGCCCTTCAGAAATCAAAGCAGGTTTTAAATACCTGGGGTGTGAAAAGATCCATTGCTTTCTCTTTAAAGAAAAATCGGCACATTATAACAGATTGGGGACCCCCGCGGAAGTCTAACTCTGGTTGATCGCTGACATAGAAGGCCTTGTTAAACCTGGGCATGGGGGCCTCAGAACCTTCTGTGGGGAAGGTTAGTAGCCAGGTTTGAGCTTTCTTTATGACCCGGCATGATTTCTGTACTTTTATGCCATTGGCTAGTAGACAGGGAAGAGTATCTGGTATGTGTTGATGTCATTGTTTGGTCGCTGTATATTCTTGAATGTGAAAGACTCAAATTGTTATCCTGGAAGTCATTATTTCTTAATGTGGAAAGTGTAAGGATTTTTAGAAACTTAGATTGTTTTTATATCTGTCTTAAACATAAAAGAATGGAAGTTATTGTCACTGAAAGTTAATGTATCCTGCTAAGTTGCATGTGAATTTCTAGCAGTCTTCATTTACAAAGTTGTCATTGTATAAAATGTTACTATGAAGCTGTATTAATCTAAAGAAGTTCAAATGCAGAAACGTTTTGTTTAGATGTGACAGCCTTGATGGTTGTATTTTATTTATTCAAGCTAAGGCTTCTTACATGGAAAAGGATTGGCATGAACTGCTTATGAACTTTGATTAAATGTATCTAAAAGGAAGAAATAAGTACAAGCCCAGTGCAAGCTTCAGTCACAAAATCCCACCTTTCACACCTTTTTCCCCTTTGCCATTTGACTTGCTCTGTCAAAAACCGTAAACCTACTACTCTACTTACAGAACCTTTATTTCCCTGTTTAGATTCTTCCATTTTTATCATAGATATTGGCATTTTTCTGAAAGAAATTATTCCTTTCAGCTCTTTTCATTCCAAAGTATTCCTGGAGTTGTCAGCACTGTAAATGACAGACGGTAAAAGTTTCATCTTGGAAGATTGTCAGAGTGCCTAATCTCAGCTCAAGGAGTCTGTGTCTTTTTAGAGAATTGACCAAAAAAGAAAAAAGCAAAAAACAATAAGAAAACACTATAAAGAAAAAATGTGCAGAGTACCCACTCCAGGTGCCAATCCTGAGAGACAACTTACTATTGCACGACAGTGCATGCATTTTGTGGGTTATACAGAAAAGCACATTAAACGCCTTTGCTTCTTTAAGTATCTCTTTAGTGACTTGTGATAAAAATCATCTTCCATCTCCTCTTTTGTTCCTCCCAGAATGAATAGAGCACATAATTCACATAATTGGAAATGCCCCGCATGTGATATTGGTATTTTTCCCTTAACCTGTTCTGACACAGATGCTAAGGAAAGCACGGGGACCCTTCTTTGCTATAGGGTCATAAGAAACAGAGAAAAAGAGAAGTCCCAAAGGTCAAGGAAGCTCATAAGCCCTAAACTAGGTCACATCTGAAACAGATCACTTCCTTGTCATTTCTATGAAAGGGACAGTACAGGAAATTCTTTGCACATCCCTGGTGAACCATTGGTAATATACATGGTTCTTCTCATTGTTAGCTCGCATACTTTTTAAAAATTTCCGATTAATATAAGAAAGGTACATATGCTTGGACTACATTGTTTGTGTTGACTAAGTAATCTGAACTTCCCAAGCCTCCCTTCCTCTCTCTCCCCTCCCCTCTACTTGAACTTAATTTTGTTTTTCTCTTATGTGGACCTATAGTTGTTCATCTACTAGTTTCAAATCAGTACTGAGTCCGTGGAGTGCTTGCTTCTTCATTTTGAGATACTTAAGGAGAATGTTCTTTAAGTCCATCCAGGTAAATACAAAAGATGTAAAGTGTCTCATCTTGGTTTATGTCTGAGTAGTATTCCATGGTGTACTTAAACCACAGTGTATTAATCCCTCCATGGGCTGATGGGCACCTGGGTTGTTTCCACATCTTTGTAATTGTGAATCGAGCTGCTATAAACATTTGAATACAGATGTCCTTGTGATAAAATGATTTTTTTTTCTACCAAGTAGTAATGGGATTGCAGGATCGAATCAAAGGTCTACTTTTAACTCTTTGAGGATTCTCCATACTTCTTTCCAAAAAGGCTGTACTAGTTTGCAGTCCTACCAAAAGTGCGTGAGTGCCCCGTTTTGGAGGGCAGGACAAGAAGAAGACAGAAAACATAATGATAATGCCCTAGAAAAAGGTGTCCTGCCCTTTGCCCTTTCTTTTATCTGGGTGCATTCGTCTCCTAGACCTGCCACAACCAAATACCAAAAATACCACAGCCTGAATGACTTGAGCAATAGAAATTTATTTTCTCCACTTCTGAGTCTGGAAGTGCAGGGTCAAGGTGCCAGCAGGTCAAAGTGTCTTCTGGAGACACCTCTGTCCTTGAATTACAAATGGACATGTAGTCACTATGTCTTCACATGGACTTCCTCAGAGAAAGAGAGGTCTGTTGTCTCTTCTTGTAAGGATACCTGTCCTGTTGGATTAGGGCTTCACCTTTACGACCTCATCTAACCTTATATCTTCTTAAAAACTCAATCTTTAGATACATTGAGGGTTAGGGCTTCAACATAAGAATTTGAGGCTAGTCAAGTTAGTCTGTAACAGTTAACTAATTCGTATTGTTGGATAGATCCAAGGATCTATCATTCCTTAACCACTACCTAGCACACATCACTTCGTTATCCTTAAACAAGTCACATGAGACTTAGGAGATGTTTTTCTCGCTGCTGCACCCTAAGGCTTTAAAAGCAGAATGTGCTGTAGCCAGCCACCTTTGCTCTTTCTTTATGAATTTTGCAGTTAAGACCCCCTCCATACATAAGAGCATAAATTTGGCATACAGCCATTTGGAGATTTTTTAAATTTTTTTTTTTAAGTACTGTGACCACATTCTTTTACCTTTTACTGACTAAAGCCAGGCAATCACAGTGTTACAGTGAAAGAACACACTAAATAGGACAACAAAGTGTAGCCTGACAAACCCATGACTAAGTATCATCACCCATGTTTTCTCATTCTTGTGCCAAAGGGTCATTCATAACCTAGCTATTGTTACTAAACACTCCATACAATATTCCATTTCAGTCACTCAGATTTATATAAGAATAAAATACAAAACTTTTAGGCTACTGGAGAATTTTATTGTTGTTAAAATCCAATTTCTTAACCCTAAATTGAAATAGATGTGCTAACTTGTATAGCTTACTCCAGCTGTCTTGAGTTCACTAAATTTAGCTGCTGTACATAGGTAGGACAGCAGACTAATCTTGGCATTAGGGATGGTGATGCTTTCATCACCATGGGGTTTGCAAACTCTGAAACCTGCCAGGCATTTGCCAAACATTTTGCTGCCAGGGAACAGCTCAGCTTCTGGCGTCTTAGAGAGGAAATGACATAATCTCTGTGTTTACAAGGTGTTTGAAACTGAGGCCTTTCCACTTCCTTGGTGAGTTTATAGATTGACCTGGCATCCAAAATGCCTATGGTTTTCTCAGGATGAGACATGCGGTCATTACCAGTTAAGAAAGGGAAACGTGTGTGGAGGGGCCTGGGAAGACAGGAATGGGGCTGAAATGCTGCCCAGCATTTGCAGGGAAAACATCTCTGCATGGAGGGAGTCAGGCTGTTAGATCACAGCGCTCCTTACTCTTCTCCCTGATCTGCCTAATCCAAGCCTTGTCGAAAGGACTCTCCATGAAACCACATTTCACTCTAGTGATTTTACTATAGCCAGAAATGCTAGTCTTATCAGCAAACAGCTAATGTTCATTTCCATGGGCAGTATGTCAGCCTCTGAGAACTGCTGGAAATGATCACCACAAACCGCGTAGCCTAGACCAACTGAAATACATTCTCTCATCATTTTGGAGGCTACATTGTCTGCAAGCAAGGTGCTGGCAGGCCACAGTGCCTCTGCATGCTCCAGGGGCGATTCTGTTCCATGCCTTTCATTTGTTTGGGGTGCTGCAGCCCATCCTCAGCTATCCTGGTTTATAGAAGTGCCATTCCAATCCCCGCCTGTCTTCACACAGTTTCCTCCCCGTGTCTCCATTTCTGTGTCTTCTCTGAGGACGTGTCCTACTCCTGTTGGATAAAGGGCTCACCCTACCCCAGTGTGACCTCATCTTAACTGGATTACATTGGCAAAGGCCTTATTTACAAAGTACTTCATATTTTCAGGTGTCTGGAGTTAGGGCTTCAACATATCTTTGGGGGGGGACAGTTCAACCAGTAATAGTTTTCTTTTTTTTCTTACCCTTGGCTTTTAAAATCTGAAATATTGTCCCAGATTCTTTCTCAAGGCCTATCAAATTTAAATCTAAGAACTGCAAGACTTAAATTTGTGACCTCTTCATTAAAAAAATTAATTAACATATTTAATTGGCACCAAATTTGAAAGGCTCTAAATGCTTTGCATTTGCTTGTGGCTGATTAATGAGTAAATTTGTAAACCATGGCTGTTTTAATTAGCCAGGGTTAATTAATGTTTACCACACTTGGAAGATGAAAAGACACGTATAAATGCACTATAATGTGAATCATTTTTTAATTTGTTGTTGAAGCTTATAGTGTATTTAAGTAAGGATTGCTCACATCACACTTTAAAAAGAGGTTGATTAATGGGTACAAATACAGAGTGTGATAGAAGAAATAAGACCTAGTGTTCGATAGATCAGTAGGGTTAACAATAGTTTATAATAATCTATCGTATATTTCAAAGTAGCTAGAAGCTAATAATTTTAATGTTTCTAGGATAAAGAAGACAAATATTTAAGTGACGGATATCTCAATTATACTGATTTTATCTTTGCAAGTTATGTGAATGTATTAAATTAGCACCTGAACCTGAAAATATGTACATCTATTATATATATATATTTATATATAATATAAATTATATATATATTTTATATTATATATAAAAAATAAAATTTTAAAAAAGGATGTTGAAGCAGTACAGTAAGGGCTCTGAATTTGGAGGTGCATTAATTGTACATTATTGAAGATGATTGTGCTTTAATATTCTATATTTAGAGAAAAGTTACATTTTTATTGTACCTGTGCTTGTATAAGAAGGAAAAAATTTCTGAGACTAATGTCGGAGATTTTAGTGTACCCTAATTTCAGATGATTATTTTTTCTTTCTTTTTTTTTTAATTACAAGTTGAAACTTTCTTCAGAACAGGATGAAGGTGAAGAAAGGCTAACTGTGCTGGGATGAAAATACCATTTTTAAAGTAACCTTTCGAAAGCAAAGAAGTTACTAGAATTTTAAGTATATTTAAGCAGAAGGAGCATGGATGAAGCCTTGTGCTGAGACTGGGAGTATAGAGATTAGAAGCAGCTTGGAGGCACTGGAGTAAGATCTCCCATATGAGGCCCGTAAAGTCTGTGTCCCTGGGAAGCAGTAACCCAGGCAGCAGAAGAAAGATCCATTCTCGGGGAGGGATTGGCCAGCTGAGTAATTTTCCATCTCATTGATTGGGACATACCTGCCAGCACCAGGACGTGGGTTCTCTGGGTTATTAAAGCAGAGCTGGCCTCACTGATCTCACCTTCACTTCATTACTTTCCACACAGAGGGTGTATCTAAAACCAAATAAGCAAAAAGATTGGGTCTGCCTTAGTTTTCATCCCCTACACAACTTTCTCTTTTGTTCTTTGCAGACAAAAAAAAAAAAAAAAAAAAAAAAAATCAAGTTGTGAAGTTGCTTTTTATTATAAATGCTAAATTCAAATGATTTGATTTTTTTTTTTAAAAACCATCACTTTTTATTTAGATAAGGAATACCTTGCTCTCTGTACTTAACAATAACTGCCAACTTGTTTTTATCACGTTAAGCACTGCAGTTAGACATTGTAAGGAATTTTCAGCAAGAGTGTGGCATTTCGTTGTGGGTGGAACAGTTCACTATCTGGCAGAATTCAATATAAGATAAATGCCTTTTGGGGAATCTAATGTGGAAATTATTTCAAAACACCTGCTAGGGTCAGGAAAACTCCCATTTCCATTCTCATGCTTCCCTGGGGCTCCCTCTGACAGCACAGGCAGGAGCTCTCTGGCCTGGTATCTCCCATGGACAAGAATTAGATTTTTACACACCAGCCAATAACATCTCTGTCCATCCCAGTCTCAGCCTTCCCCCGACCGCCACCCCTGGAACACCCTGGGTGGTGCTTCTGCTGCTTCCTGAAGCACATTTCTGGCTTCACTGCCCTCAGTGCAGGCTTACCTGCTATGCTCTCACCCATTCTTTTCTTTAAAATGTACCTGTTAATGAAGCACCAGTCACTCGACTATAGAATTCCCATACCTTGGGATTTTGCTAATTTATATAGTTACGGTGCGGGTCAGTATATTTCTCTGCCCTCAGTTGTCCTACAAACCCAAAGCTCTGGCTGTTTCTGAGCTGCTCCCCTTTTCACTTCATTTGTACACAAAAGGCAAGAGGGGTCACAGCCCTTGGGCAGCTGGTCCTCTGAGCTTTGTCACAGGCCCTTGAATCTTCTGTGACAATGGTCTCATTTCTTTCTTACTCTGTCCATATCCCTGCAAAAGCACTTGTATGGGAATTATTTTTATGTCCATCTTTTTCTTTGAACTGTGAGCCCTTAGAGTGAAAAGAAATGGCCATGGTTTATTTCTGACACTCGCCTGGGAGATGGTAGAATTGCTGGACCAGTGGATGAACCAATGCCTGCAGGCACGAGTGAGTGGCCTCACTAGTTAACGATAAGGAGGTTTGATTGTTCTTGATGCAGATTGCTATTCTTAAGGTGAGTCCCTTCAGCTTCTCACAGGCCTTAGCATTGTGAATGCTTTCCTGCAGACAACACTTCGTGTTCATTCCCCAGCCCCAAATGTCATCACTTTCCATCACGAGGCTTGGTTTCCCTGTACATTGTTAGAAGACCGTGTAAATAACCAAATCCAGTAAAGGAAAGACCATTGGTCTATCTAGAATGGTTCACTGGAAAGCAAGTTTTGTGTTAAAACATAAATAGGCTACTCTGCAGAAGTGCATAGAGGGTTTGTGTACTTCCTGAAAAATCTGCATAAATAAATGTTTCAGATGAGCTATTATGTATACAAGGATGATGTGCCCTCTTTGGGAACAGGAGCCCCTCCTCCGGTTGTGATGCTGTGTATACATTTTTGCTAATCTTGTACACTTGCCTGCTCCCTTTATAATTATCTGCATAAGTCTTTCAGACTCTTTGAATGAAATTAACTATATATGAACATTGAAATTTTTTTCCTTTCTACCATGAGCTCACAAGACTTGCTAACCAATTCTTTACATCCTTCTAAGTATAAAATTCCATCATTTCAGCACTTATCAACGTGAATCAATTAGTGCTTTCTTGGCAGCACAGCAGAGTTGTTGCTAGCTGCTGGGAGGGGTGCTGGTTCTCAGTTCATTCATTTGCTTTGGTCCACCCCAGGTTCTCTGCTACCTAGGTCAGACTTCTCTCACAAGCTCAGGAGAGGGTGATAGTTAGACAGGACCAGGTGCTATAGGGGCACCACTCACTGAGACTGCTGCAGAGTTGTACCACAACCTGCAAGCTGTCAGCAGAGCCCTGGGTATGTATAGCTGAGGTCTGGTCTCCTTTGCTTGCCTTGCGCAGCAGCTGAAGGCAAAAGTTGGAGCTAAAATCTGGTCCACTCAGGTTTTAGAGAAGACCTGTCCTGTGTGCGACTCACTCCCCAAAGAAAGCATGTGGCCTTCGTCAGAAGTAAAGTTGACATTTTAATCTCTACCTGCTGTCTTCATTGGTTCAGAGCTCAGGTAGAGAAAAGGGGGCACTTTGGACTGACTTCCCTGAAAACCCCAATTATATACAGTCATCAGAATGACTTTGCCTTTATAAAAAAATGATGCCAGAGCATGAAAACTGTCATTCAAGGACATTTTTTCCCTTCATTCTGCTTTTTTGTCCTCATTGAAAGCATTAGTAGTTTAAAAAGTGAAAGTGATCCATACCGTCCCAGGTGTAAGCAATCCTCAGATTTTATTTTCCCAATTTACTCTGGGTCTAAGAACTTACTTAGAAGTAAAAACAAACAAACTATGTAGAACAGCCTCTCAAACCATTGGAAAAGCAGTAGTGGAGAATGAGATTAGACAAGAATTCTTCCTCATGATTCTTCTGTGTCCTCCAACCTCACAATCCTGATTTCAAGGACGCTCCATGTACCTTGAAAAGTTTATTCGCATTGGCCCTAGTCATAAAAACTATAAATAAAGTGATGATGTAGAAGTGATGAAGTAATCAGTGCTGTAAAAAATAAAACCGTTGGAAATAAAGCATTACGCGTGCTTATCTCTAGTGCTGGTATTGCAGATGAATTACAGTATTCTGACTCCTTCAATCTGCATTGTTGGCACTGAATTTATGTTACCCTGGTAATTAATACTAGCTGATTACATGTTTTCTATAAAGGAAGAATCACGATACGGTCATAGCATATGCTAGAGCTAGAATTCCCTTGAAAATTCTTTAGCTCAGCTATAAAAACCAACCTCTCAACTAGCCCGAGACAGCCAGTTTTTCCACCAGCATGCGCAGAGACAGCTGTTTCTTGGGTTGAAGACCACAAGCAATAATGGACTGATGTTCAGAAGATAGGAGGTGCCAAAATCACCTTTCCTTTTATTTTTGTTTGCAGAGGATGTGTAGTTTGTTATCTGCTTACATTAATGGTTGTATGATGTAATTTCACTATAAATGGACCAAAGGAAAACATCTGCATATGTATAAATGAAAGCTGTAAATGCCTACAGTACTAAACTTTTTATTTCCATATACTTTCAGACTTACAGAAAAGTTCTGAAAATATATTACATAAAATTTCATTTCTTGAAAGTAAGTTGCAGACAGAAAGACCCTCACACCTAAATTCTTCACTGTGTGTTTCCTCAAAAAAGAATATTTATATATATATACATATACGAGGCCCGACAATTAAGTTCACAAACTCACCCTAGGAAAGGCGCTACACACCTCATTGTGGAATATCACTGTGGTCCCCTGGGAAGCGCTCCCCTTGGGAAGCTGTGCGCTGATGTGAGCACCTACTCCACCCTTCAGTGCAGTTTTGGAACTTTTTCTAAAATGGCCATGACCCAGCAAGACACTGCCACACATTGATACGAACACACCTGTAAGATATTGATGTACTGAAGTTATGAAACCTTAGTGACATAGTGCTGCCAGTGTACGGGCATGGTGGCAAGTTTGCAAGTTTAATTGTCAGACCTTCATAAGACTACAGCTCTGATGTATTGCAAAAATGGTTCCAAAATTGCTTCAAGGCCAGGTGCGATGGCTCACGCCTGTAATCATAGCACTCTGGGATTACACCTAGCAAAGTGGGTGGATTCACTGAGCCTAGGAGCATGAAACCAGTCTGGGCAGGAGTGAGACCCTGAGCCAGGCACTGTATCCAACACCTGTAGTCTCAGCTACTCTGAAGGCTGAAGCAAGGGAATCCCTTGAGTGTAAGAGTTTGAGGTTGCTATGAGCTAGGATACTACTGCACTCTACCCAGGGCACAGAGTGAGACTCTGTCTCAGGAAAAAAAAAAAAAAAAAAATTGCTTCAAAGGGTAGAGTAGGCACAGGCATCCGTGCATAGCTGACCGAAGATGACCGCCTGGTACTCAGCAATGAGTTGTGCAGCACAGCTTCTCCGATGAGCTCCCGAACTTCACTGCCTGACTTGAGTAGATATGCGTGATGACCTTACCAGAGCAGACTGTTAGAGGATGCTTCTATAGTATATAAACTTGTATTTTAGTCATTACTTTAGGTTTCTGACAACCCAGGCAGGACCAAGACCTCCTAATGTAGTTGCAAATAAGATCAAGACATTGGCACAAGTTCCACAAATAACTGTGAAAAAGGAGCCCTTTAATCTGCTTTTAGATGCCAGGGAGACTGACTGGCTTTTATCTTGATTTCTGACTGATACCATTGGTAGCTCTAAGTTGTTTGATCTATGGTGTTTGAAAGGCAAAGGAAATGTGTCTTAAATGAAAAGGGGCTTCTATACCCTCAGCCTAAGCCAGAGAAGTAATATTTTAGGAAAATGTCACTTGCAATAGGAATATTTTCACAAGTGATCTGTAGCCTTGTTTGTGCCTCCTCCAGGGACAGTTTGTTACCGTAAGTGGACAAAGCAGCTTCATTTAAAAGTCTGCGCCAGGAAACTACCAACAAAAAGAAACCCAGATTTAGACATGGACTCTGAATTTTCACTCTGGGAGACTTTCAAGATGGATAGTGTAGCTAAAAATAAAAAGGACTGACCTCATTTTCTGGAGGTCAAGACAAAAACTAGATACGTGGGACAGCGTTTGCTTTGTGATAATATGTCAGTAAATTCTTCCCCACGTTGGAAGATGTGGCCCTGTTATGCAGAGCTGTATCACTCTCAGCCATTGGAATATCATAGCCACTACGCTACATGACGTTTGGGTTGATTGAAGTCTACAGAATCAATCCACCCTCAACACTTTTGAACAGCTCAAACTCAAAAGGAGTCTAAACTATTTTTAATTTGACTCAGGATTCGTAAAGGCTTCTGGCTGATTATATAACTTTCCTATTCACCCTGAGAAAGGGAAATCTGAAGAGGTGGGGAGGAGTTTGCAGACAGGAAGGTACTTTGAGGATGGGCTTTTGAAATGGAAGTCACAGGTGCAGCCTGCCTTGGATAGAGAAGGGAGCTTTTGTGCCCCACCATCTAGAATTCTGTAATCTTGGGCTATTGCTTGAACCTCTTTTACTTTGGTTTCTTCATATGAAAAAAAAAAAAAGATACCATTGAATTCATTCCTTTCCAAATATATCCCAAATATCAAATGTATGAAAAACAAGGGGCTTGTGATGATTCGTGGGTTTGTGCCCCTTTAATATTAGAGTAGAGCACAGATAAAAGGGTTCCAAGGGAAGGAAAAGGCCATCCAACCAACCTCCCCTGCGTTTATGGACGAAGAACACAAACTTTAATATTGGTTCCTAATCTGAGTCAAATAGTCACGTCCTCTATAAAGTGGAATTTTGTATGGAATAGTTACAAGCTGGCGCTGAGAATCAGAATACTTGGGTTCGGTTCTGAGTTCTACCGTTTGCTACTTTCAACTGTATTTCTCAGGATGGGTGTCAGTTTGGTCAGCCATTAGTGGGGGGTAGGGATCTCCCTGTAACAATTGTGGTGGGTATCAAATGAGCTGCCCGGGTTTGAAAAGGCCACAGAAATGAAAGGTGTCATGAGAGCAGTTGATGCCAGGCTGTTACGGTATCGTATCCTGGCACAGTCCCGTCACTGTCTGGCTCTGGAATCACAGGTGTTAGTAACGTATATGCTAATCAGAACATCCCAAGTCCTGTGTGGCATTCCCTTGAAGAGCACAGAGGGTCTCCCCCAAATCAGTACTGCAAACCGCTGCTCCACTGAACTACAGGTAAGTCCACGTTTAGAAGTAGACAGACAACACTGGCCAGGGTGGGTAAAGCATCTTTAGTAGAAAAGAACTATTCTTATCTATCAGACCCAGCAACAAAGTGCGTCCCTTGATGCTGTCTGGGCTTTGAAGGGCATTCTTTTCTTCAAAGTGTGCATCACACTGACCTGTTTCCTGAGCACTTCCCTGTTCTCGCTGGTGTGTAGTTTCCTGACTACAAACTGAGCCAGTGAAGAAGGAACTCCATACCCATTCTGTCCCTTCCTGTGGCTGGGTCAGCAACGTGGCCGGGCATGAGAAGCTCAAGGCAACAGAGTGTGCTTGGTTCTAAAAATACGACCTTAGTAAATGTGGAATGTAAATGTCTTAACACAATAACTGTGAAATTGCCAGGAAGGCTATGTTAACCAGTGTGATGTGAATGTGTCAACCGATCTGTGAAACTAGTGTATGATGCCCCATGATCATATCAATGTACACAGCTATGATTTAATAAAAAAATAAATAAATAAATAAATAAAAATACGACCTTAAGATATTTTGTGGAGGAAAGTTTTCTCCGGCAAATTTGTTCTCATACCTGGCCCTGTTTTTTGTGCTTTGTTATGAAGCTTTTTTTTTTTTTAAATGAAGGAATAACTGAGGTGTTGTGTATCACTGCCTTGGTCTACCTTGTGGCTGTGGCCAGCGTGGTGGAGAGTGATCCTTTCAAACTGTAACAAGGAGAAGAGGATCATGGTAATGTGAATATTCTTATCCCTAGATCCAGATGGGACCTGAGAGCCTGCATTTCTAACAAGCTCCCAGGGGATACCCCCGTGTAGTAGAGCACAGCTAAAAGGATTCCAAGGGAAGGAAAAGACCATCCAACCAACCTCCCCTGAGTTTATGGATGAAGGACACAAGCCTTAAGGAGTTAGACCATGGAGAGATGAAGTGTAATAAACAGCACAGCAGTTATGTGCTGAGCCGAGAATCAGACATGCACAGGACAGTGATTAGAAAATTAAATCTGATCTCATAGTCCTGGTGTGGGCAAAATGCCTGGAATGGATGGATGGCTGCTGATTTATAGAGGAGCTTCCTGAAAAGGAAAAATTAGTACATCCCATTTACTGATACTTCTGAGGCAGCTGTGTCAGGGCAAAGAGAAAGGGGGTCATTGTGTGGGGTGGAGGGGTGTGAGCCTCAGTCCTTTCAGGCAGATGCATAAGAAAAGATTTATTTGAAAGATAAAAATGGATTAAATGTTAGACAAAATTGAAAAGAAATTTCCTTTTGGGGGAGAGGTTGCAGATAAATATTTTTCTACCAGGAACCAGAAGAATCAGAAAAGAGGAAAAATAATAGTAGCTGGTGTTGTTCAGTTCTAGACAAGAGAAAAACCAGCAAACCTTGTGACCTCGAGTTCTCACTGGAGGTAAGACCTTCTCACTCCAGATAAGACCTTTAACAGCTGGATTTTGCAGAGGAAAGGCTGACATGGCACCTCCTTTATAAAACAAACAAAAACATTGCCTCTCCACCCCACCTGTGTTCAGTGTACAGAAGAGGTCACTCAGTAAATACAGCAAAAGCTTGGTTTAATGTCTCTCGGCTTTGTTTTCTTGAAACCTAAAATGTGGCCATTAAATTTTTAGAAGGCATTTGACTAGTGGATTAATAATTAAAAGAAGAATTCAATGATGTCATCTGTTTCTCATTCAATGGTCCTTTTATTTATGAGATCATTTCTCTCAAAATGAACAACATGGGCTAGTGCCTCTACAAAAACTAAAATCTCAGCCATTTGAAGATGAAATTGCTGTTGTCTCTTCATGTTGCTTTTTTTTTTAAAATATTTTTAAATGTCTTCAGTGGTGGGTAAGTGATAGAGGCTCCCACCCCCCACTGTTCACTCGTAGTAGACTTAGCATACATCCTCCAAGCATTTTTAAAAGCCAGGTGGTGAGATTCATTGTGTGTTTAATGTTTGAAATTAAATACCTCTTAGCACTTAAGCCATAGGTTCAATATTATCACCACTGAACTCAGTTAAATATTTTCACTTTTAACTGCAAGGCTCAGGTGTCTGAGTATCATAGAAGAAAATATTTGACTCCAAAAGTAACTGCTACAGTTTGGGACAATAGAAAATAGCTTGGGGGGGGGATGGGGAAGAGGTTTGAAGGGAAAAAAAACACAGTCTTTTAGTTGAATACAGCAGTTGGCAAATGTAGATGCTTAAAAGCTTTGAAAATCCCCAATATGGGCTCAAAACATCGTAAGATATTAAATTAATTTAGATAAAAGGATTATCCATCAGGGTTAGTAATGTGGTAGAACTGTGGTTTTGATATGATTACTCCTGCCTGAAGTCAAAGATAAAGCCCCACGTGGAATGAACAATGAAATAATCATGTTTGACTCTGGACGTATTGTCATAGGCTTGACTGCCCAGTGCCAGTGTGTTAAGCCATCGCTAAGATCCTGAGCCCTTAATAACATCCAGTGCTAGCTGGCTGCCTTAGAAGGTTCTTGATTACCACATTAAATCCTCTGTTTGGCAATGGTAATTCATCTTGCCCACCTCTTTTTTCCCCTTAAAACCACATCGACTTGTTATAAATGACATAGCTGGGGGGTTGTGGGGGGGTGTTATTTCTAAATGTCCTGTGTTAAATTAAGATAGGATTATGGATTCCTACTATTTTAAACCAACAAAAAAAAAGTTGACTGCTTTTTATGCTGTTAAACACAGAATTTTTTTGAATCTTTCATTCTTTCACTTATATTTTCTGAAAATGAATATAATAAAGCAAGAAAATTAGTCATAGCGAGGCTTACTATTCTGGTGGCCATTTGGAGGAGATTTCCGGCTGCAGCATAAGAGATAAAAGAGAAAAGGGGGGCCACGGTTTGCCTCCGCCCAAAATGCCTTGGATGTTCTATGAAGTACAAATGTAGTATTTCCCACTGTGATAATTTCCTACTCTACCTTTTTACTGTCAAGGAGTACAGGACACTCTCCAGCTGCCCATGCCTGGGAAATGCCTACTTTGGGGGAAAAAAGTAATAACCGTTCCATAGGGCCGATTGAGTCAGCTTACAACCCCCGTCTCCAGCAGTGGAAGGTATTACTGAAGCATTCAGAACCGTGTTATGCTCATAATGCCTGATTCCTACATTTACTCTGGGAATGAGTAGCCCCCTCATGAGACTAGGAGTGAGCCACTTTTCTAATACTGTGAGAAGCTGAAATAAATGGGGACAAAATTTAAGGAAGTTAGTGTCAAGCAACCCAAGACTTGGATTGCTTAAGGTCTAGAACCTTAATAACATCCAGCTAGCACTGGATGTTATTAAGGGCTCACTGGTGCCTACTGGCCATTGGAGCTTAGAAAGATTTGTTCATCTCTGCTGGCCCCCGTTTCCTATCCCATCAGGATAACAATTTCAGCCTCAACAGGAAATTCATAGGACAGGGCATTTGATTTGGGCTTTTTAAAGAGTTCATATAATTTAGATAAGGAAAGATGGGTGTCCCAATTAGCAGGCACAGAAAACAGAGGTATCAAGATGGGAAGGCCCAAGCTGTTTAGCCTGAGAGAGGAGCTGTGAGCTCATGACTAGAAATATGGGGAGGGCCTTCAGCATGTGGCGAAAGAGGTGGGATTAATTCACTGGAAAAGGGGGCCCACTGAAATGGGAAGGGAGCTGTCCTTCAGTATCAGCAAAAGAAAAAGGAATACAGAAGTAGGGAGACCAATGCCTTAGTCAGTTTGTGCTTCTGTAACAATTATACCTAAGACTTGGTAATTTACAAACAATAGAAATCTCACAGTTCTGGACTATGGACTGGGAAGTTCAAGATCAAGTTGTCAGCAGATTTAATGAGTGCTGAGGGCCTGGTCTCTCTGCTTCCAAAATGGTACCTTGTTGGCCAGGTATGGTAATGCATACCTATAGTTCTAGCACTTTGGGAGGCTGAAGCAGGTGGATTGCTTCAGCTCAGGAGTTCTAGACCAGCCTGAGCAAGAGTGAAACCCCATCTCTACTAAATATAGAAAACATAGCTAGGCACTGTGGCAGATGCCTGCAATCCAAGCTAAGGCAACAGCATCACTTAGACCCAAGAGATTGAAGTTGCCGTGAGCCGTGGCGATGCCATGGCATTCTACCCAGATGACTGAGTGAGACTCTGTGTCCTCATATGGCAGGCAAGCCCAAAAGGGCCTGGACTAGTTCCCTCTCACCCTTCTCTAAGATACTAATCCATTTCTGGGCGCGGATCCCTCCTGACTGTCTTCTAAAATGGCCTAACTACAATGAAGATGAAATTTCAACACATGAATCTTAGGGGGACCACGTTCAGACCACAGCAGGCAATGAAGAGACCATCACAGTCATGGTAAAGGGGATGTAATCATGTTCCCAGAGGGCATGATAAGCAAGTAAGAAATGGATGAGGACATTAATCAATAGAATTTAAAGGGATTTGTCAGTAGTGTGAGAAACACTCAGGTTCTGAGGGCTTCAAGCCTGTGATGAGAAGAAAGGTTCTGCTGGAACCAAGAAAACAGGGAAGCTGGAGGGGGCACCAGGGGACCTTGAGTACAGTTCTGCACACACTGAGTTCACGCATCAGGAGGAAGCTCTAAGTTGGTATCTCCATCAAACTATTGGAAAGATTCACATTTGAGTAGGAGAGAGAAGTCAAAGCTGGGAAAATAACGTTTCAGATTCCTCCAGAGGTAGCAGATCTTTAGTTTCAAGAATGGGTAAGATTCCCAAAGGGGAGAATTGTGGAAAGAGATACAAGATAAAAATAACAGGGACAAAGAGAGGGAATAAAAGAGCAAGAAGAGTTATTCAGAGAAATCATGTGGGAAAAATTCAGTAGCGTTACGTAGTTCAATGTAAGCATTTCACATTGTATATCGAAGCAGTACCCTGACCCCCATAAATGCATCAATGTACAAAGTTATGATTTAATTTAAAAAATAATAATAATAATAAAGAAAAGTTCAGTAGTGTTTGTTTAAGCAGAGAAAACGTTTCCAAGTGTGGAAGGAGGGTAAGTGATCGTCAATACCACACAGACATCAAGTGGCCAGGGGAGGCCGAAAGCTCCCTCACTGGGGAATGTGGCTCCCTCTCAGGGTGAACATGTAAACACCAATATCCTCCCTTGAGTATAGTAAGTGCCTAACAGCCAGGAGCACAAAATTTACATAACAGAAATGCCCATTTAATTTATTAAATGAGACACTGGCTACATGGCTAGCCACTCCCTAGAACTCTGTATGACATGAAAAATAGGACCTCGAAAAGGGGGCTTTTATCTGGAAGGAAAAGGTCACTACTAGCATCAAATATTGAATTTTAGAATGGTGCTACAGCTAATGGCGATATATTATCACCCAAATTAAACTTCCAAAGGACTGATTGGCTTAGGATTCCATCGTTTAAAATCTCTTGCAGTAAAACTGACTTTATGGAAACTTATTAATCGTATGTATTAATGCTATTCCATCAAATTATTTTAATAGGTATATTTGAACAGAATGTAAATCTTTCAGATCATTTCTGTTTTACCAATTTAAGAGCTAATTTGAAGGATGATAGTAAAATATTACATATCAAATTTGAATCTTGATTTTATCTTCTTCACTTTCTCCAGCAATAATAATAACCAGGAATGTGTCTGCGGTGTCATAATAGATGACATAAACGCTTGGCATGGGTATGATTGGAAAACGAGATACTCTAGTTAATCGGATATTGTAATTAATAGCACATACGTTCTCTGTGGACCTCTAATTTAAAACAAGACATGACTAATGGAAAAACCTGGTAAATCTTGGTAACATAATAGGAGATTCACAGACCTCAATACCTTGGGTCATTTTTTAAAACAGTAATAACACTTGATCCCAGGTTATAATCTAATAAACTCCTTTTTTTTTTTTCCACAGTAAAAAAAATACATTTCAATAATCTAACGTGTGCTTTGAGGATTTGCACTAGACCACCAGAATTTCAGATAAGTCAGTGGCGCAAGAAGAAATAGCACGTAAAGCAGCTGAGGTGGTGCCTGGTGGGCAGTGAACACCAGCTGCTGCTGCTGCTGGGACTCCCTTCACTCATCAAGGGGACGGTTTTGTTTTGTTTAGATGAGCTGCTTCAGAAAGAGCAAAACTACTCGGATGATGTCTTGGCCAAAATGATCAGCGAACCAAGAATCAGTTATGGAAATGATGCTCTCATGCCATCTTTGACCGAAACCAAAACCACCGTGGAGCTTCTTCCTGTGAACGGCGAGTTCAGCCTGGACGACCTCCAGCCGTGGCATTCTTTTGGGGCCGACTCCGTGCCAGCCAACACAGAAAATGAAGGTACGAGTCCCCTGAGGGAGCAAGATTATTTTGGTAGATATATGTATGTGTGAGAGACACAGGAGAGATGTTTTTTTGTTCTCAAGGGGTGATTTTTTTTTTCTTTGATTATAGTAATAAAATATTTCATTTCCGTGTTACTTTAAGAAGGAATTATTAGGAGTTACTATGTAGTCATTAAAATAACATTATGTTTGTGTGAATTATTCTTTACCTTTTTTTATGCTACAAAGTAAGTAAAGTGAAATTTGTTGGAAAAGATCCAGCTGCATTGTATAGATGGTAAAATGCCACCTACTCATGATGGCACAGAACACTTTCAGATAAAAGGCGTCTTGTTTCCCAAAGGACCTTGTTTACATTCAGGGGCGTGTCATCCGCCGAGTTACCAGTCCCATACAAAGTGGACCCACGACATAGTATTCAAGAGGCAATTCTACACATGGAAAATGGAGGCAATAACATTTTTCTAATTTTTATTTTCCTGTTCTTTTCTTAACTCTTATAATAATAAAAGCAGGTGTGTAAAGAATACATACTGTATACCATATATTATTTTTATGACTATTTTTCGAATGAGGAAATGGAAGTACCTGGAGAGTAAGTTCTTCAGTAGTGATTTTTGGTAGGGATACTTTCTCACAAAGAGATGTGTTATTGCTTCTATAACACTATTGAAAGGCAATAGTACTTAAGATCTCTGAGTCTTGATTGGTGGGTCTCCTTATTATTAGACCCAACATTCTTTTCACGACTATCTTGATAAGCTTCCTCAACAATCAATTTTTAAATAAAATTGGCACTTTAGGAGCAAATCAGTATAATGGACATAATTGATAATTTGTTTCAACATGTAAATGCTCGGGCCCAACAGTAGCCTGTTGTCACAGTCAAATGTCTGCCCCATATGGACGTGACAGTGTCAGATTCAGACTGATACAGGGGACCTGTTTTGGTTTAGGCTTTACAAGCAACTTAAGCATTAGTGATATCATTTTCCAAATTAAAAAGCACAAAAATGCTTTGTGTTTGAACATAAAATTGCATTAGTTTTGGGTTCACATTGTCACAAACACCTGTGTGTCCAGTGGGAAATTAGAAAACCATGTAGGGTTCAGGGCAATTTTTATTTGTTGGGATCGCCCTGGGCACAGTATCTGACATCTCTGGTAGCTCTCCACTAAAATCCAGTAGGGTCCCCCCTCCCACCCCTCTCTTAGTGACAGCCAGAACCACTTCCACGGTACCCACCATCTTGTAGGTTATTAAGTCCTGCACCACGTTCCTAAATGATACAAATCCAGGTTTAAATTCCAGCTCTATTTTCTGCTTCTGAGCAAGTTACTTGGCCTCTTTGACTGTCTGATGGTTTGTAAAGTAAGGTTGATAATTCCTAACTCAGGGTGAACATTAAATAAGACGGCACCAAAAAAGCTCTTAGCAGAGTACCAGGAACATGGTAAATGTTCAGTGGTAGCTTTTTTTTTTTTTTTTTAATGGAACCAGGATCTTATTAGAGAGATTTTTATCAGCCTGTCTCAAGATGAATTACCATATTGCCCAAACAGCATATCTTTAAAAGAATGATTATAATAAGCCGTATAATGAGATCCAGTCCTAAAGTCATCCCTCTCCTCTCCTCCCCACGTACGTGTTCCTTCTTAATCCTTCCTTTTACAGACATATGCACACACATCGAGCTACTGAAAATATCTAAAATTCTCCAAGGATTTCCTTTCATTGTTCATAAAGTCCTTATCGTCACAGCTTCAAATGCTTACCAAAAAAATACATTCTTTTTCTCAGTAACAGTCAAGTCCACAGGAAGGTCTGATGCCCAGGCATTGTTTTAATTTCATTGAAATTTCAAATAAGCATATCTCACAGTTTTCCAATGTGTTAGGCTCTTGAATAGCTGCAATTTGCCTTAAGAAATGTTTGCTCTTTGATTGCAAACCCATAAAATCTAAACGAATGGCAAAATTAAAATGAGGCTCTTGTTATAGAACTGTTGTCAGGGATCACAAAATGATCTGGCCAGAGGCATTTGTGATAATAACATTTTGTCTGTTCTACTTTTTATGACTGCTTGAGAAGGCCACTGGTGGCATGCAGTGGCCACCAGAAGTCTTAGGGCCAACAGTCTGCCTTTTGTAAATAATACGTCCATAAAATACTATAATATTTTTAAAGAGGCACAACAGGTCTTCTAAGACAGTATTTATTTATTTACAGCATGAAGCTGCCCTCTGCTTTACTTTTAAGTAGCCATAAAGAGGCAAAGAGGAAGCTGACTTTAATGGTGAAACCGAGGTTAAATAATATCTTCCGTTAAACCTACAAATCAGTCCTTTTTAAGCTTCTCGTATTCCTATGTAAAACTGGGTCCCTGCTGGTTCCTTGGGCCTGGTGGACAGGGTATAAAACAGGCAGTACTACCCTGGGTCTATTACAAGCAACACCAGAACTAACAAGCTTAAAAAATCCCACTAGCATGATCATTCTACTTCTCTTACAGCAAAGGATTTGATTCCAAGCTGCTGAGAGCATGAGAATAACACATTAGTGCTTACATTTTAACTCTTTAGGAGAAACTATTTCTTATTTTTAATATACTAAAAATTCAGTTAAAACGTTCTGAATGCTTTATATTGATGCAGTTACTTTCTGGTTCAGTAAGTGAAGGTCCATTTGAAAAATTAGAAAGTATTTGCACTGGGTAGGGAAACACTGCACTACTTTCTCTTGCAGATGTATGTTCTTTTTTTTAATGCAATGATGTTATAATTGCCTTTATTATTATTAATTGTTATTAAATCATAACTTCGTACATCGATGCATTTATGGGGTTCAGTGTACTGCTTTGATATACAATGTGAAATGCTTACATTGAACTAACACATCCATCAGTCATAATTGCCTTTAAAAGAAGAAAACCTTTTGTGATACATGCTCCCTGAACTTAAGAGCTACTTAATTTTTGAACAATAACGCATGCTAAGTCAGGTTTAAACTGTTAAAGTGGACGACTGTTTAAGTCACTGAAACGATTACTGTTTAATCTTTCTAAAAAATAGAAAAGGTTTTAATGCTAGCCTCAAGTAATACATGCCCATTAAAAAAAAAGAGAGAAATTTATAAGAATAATCTTCTCACTCTGAGAAAACTAATGATACCATATGGTGGTAATGACTTTTAGACTTTTTTCTACACACATTTGATGCTTTTTTATTAATCCCTTCAGTAATTGTGGAATAGTACTTTATCATTGGCACAGTTTCTCTCTCATAAGTACGTACATTTGAACCCTGGAAAAACCCTGTTTATTTGCAATAAAACTGAGATTCAGAAACAATGTCATTTGCCAAAAATCACAGAGAATGTAAGTGGTTCTTTAGCAGTGAACCCTGGGCCAACCAGCTCTTCAGCTTGCATTTAACCCAGAGATACAGCCGTCTTCCCCTGAGTCAAATACACGTTTTCTAATGACTGAACTGTTGATGTATATCATCACCCCCTCACGGTGCTTGTTTCCCTTGTGCATATGGTTTGGTGTGTTCTTACCTGCAGCTGAAGCACAATTTGGGGCCCTCGTCTCCAGGAACTCCTGAGGAAGTCTGATAATCCTTCAACCAACTCAGTTTTATGAGGAGTAATAAAGTCATTTGTTACAGGTTATTGCAGATGGGGAAAAAGATGAAATGTAGAGAAACTAAACTTCATTTTTGAAATATATCTGTGAGTCACAGAAGGAAGTATGTCTTCTGATTCATTAGTGAAGTGTACTAGAGGTTGGTCCTCCTCACAGCACTGGTCATTATAGAATATCTAATAACGGAATACTTCATAAGTACAGAGGAGTTTCTGAAACAGGCTTTAAGAGTTATTTGTCCCTCACTGCAATGAGAAGATAGAGATGTTACTGTTTCTGTTTTCCCTGTGGAGAAACAGCCTCAGACATGGTTGCTTGCCCAAGGTCACGGACGCTGTGAAGGTGGGGACTGGCTTTAGACGCCTCTGCTGTCCTTTCCGCTCCACCACACCACCAGTCTACACAAGGAAAGACTGAGCCACCTTTCTCTTTTATTTCACCCAAATGTCCTCCTATAAATATTTTCTTGCGTTTTGAATACTTGGCTTATCGCCACTTTCTCCCCCCTCACTGTTGCTGTCAAAATGTGGCATCCAAAATCTATGTGGAACGAAATCTCATCTTCTCGTGCCTGGCCTGTGTGCATCAGGAAGCCAGATGTCTTCCCTGAAGTTGCCAAAAGCCGACCCCCTCGAGCGCAGCTGGTCCCCATCGGCACCTGTGCTGGCTTTCTCCTTCTGAATCCCTTCACAGCTCCAGGCCTTACCAAAGGGGCTTTTTCTCCTCCCTGGGCTTCATGTGTTCCTTGGCCATTTATTAATCTTAAAAGTCTTGCTTCCCTCCCCCTCCCTCTTTTCTTCAAAGCCCCTTTAAGTGCAAGGAAATATTTCCTAAGAATGAGAAGTGCTTTGGGAACACCAGATGATGGATGGTGAGCTGAGGTGAGAATAGCGTGCCGCCCACTCTGCTTTCTTTGGGTCAGGCCCAGAACACATACAAAGGAAAAATTGGGAACACCGACAAATATAAAAGGAAGTATCCTCATTTCATACATTTCAGCTATATGTCATCTGTCAAATGGAAACCAGCTTTTTGACAAAAAAAAAAAAAAAAAGAGAGAGAGAGAGAGACTGTGGTTTATCTCTTCTGCCCGCAAACGAAGGACAGATTTGATTCGCTCAATGGCAGATTATGTGGTGAGACTTTGTCCTCCTGGCAAATTCATACTTGCATTTCCCCTGGAAATTTAACACAGTTCTTTTGTAGTTAATTAACTGTAAAATAAGACACGATTGCACAGTTGTAAAAGGAGTTTTAAGGTTTTTCTGCTGGGTAGGGTATAATATATTTTATTTCTAATCAAAAGCCAGGAAACCATCGCTCAGCTAGTGCAGAGGGAAATCCACCTTTCTTCCCCTCCCCTTTGATGTCGACGCACATCCTGCTGAGTGCTTTTATTAGAAAAGGGAAGGAGCAAGATTGGCACATCACTAGCAATAAGCCTTCTGAAGCGGCGCCCTCCCGTGTTCTGATGCTTGGGATTCACTCACTGTGGTTCTTTTCCAGCTGCTGCTTGTTGGTAACTTGTTTACTGCACATGCTTTGCCCTGCTCTGGGTTGGGAGCCGCGACTCACCTTCTTGATTTGTCTTGTTTGCTTTTCTGCGTCTCTTGCTTCCTGTGCCCAGTTGAGCCCGTTGACGCCCGCCCGGCTGCAGACCGAGGACTGACCACTCGACCAGGTACCGGCCCCGCTTTCCCTCTCAGCAGCTTGGGCTTGAGCTTGAGCAGACGTCACCTCCTTTCTTCATGATAAAGCCGCTCTCAGTGATGCAGGTTGCAGTTGAGACTTTGAAGTGACCCTAGAAACTAAACTTTGCCAAACACTTCTCCACTTTTCCTTACACTTCATCTCCCAAGTTGCAAATGAAGTGACCTAGTTTTTGTTTCTGAACTTTCTGATGAAACTTAAAAGAGAGCCTTTCCAACTTTTGTGAGGTTTTTTTCTTTCTTTTCTTTTTCTTTCTTTTTTTTTTTTTTTTTTAAGTGGAGAAGATTATAATAGAGTCTATCCTCAAAAATGGAAGTCCAGACAGATGCCGGGCAGCTGGCGGTCACTTGGTTACTGCTGGGAGCGTCTTCTCTTTCCTTTCTTGTTTGGTGTCCAGATGGGGCCTTTTCTAACTAAACTGGGCTCAAGCTTCAATCAGTTACTGAAGTAGACATGATTTCCTGAAAATGCCAGATTTGGTGCATCTCCAGAGCCAGAAATACTTCACTTTTTCTCCTTTGTGGGTTGTATATACTTATTCTCAATGAGTGGCTAAAGTAACACAACAGATGTATATGCAGAATTTTGCACATAAGCACTTTATTTTTTGTATTACTTACAAATCCCATTAACACTGAAAAACAAACACTTCCTTTTTACAGTTTCCCAAGCATTAAGAAGAAACACATTTTCACTCTTTGTTCTGTATTTAGCCTGTGGCTCAAACTTAGTCTTGTGAATAATGTCACAGCATCACGGAAACACGTCCACACCTGGTCTCCACCCCCTGTGCAACTCACCCAACCGATAGTAGCCAATGTTTTCAGTGAATTGGGAAGAAAAGGAAAGTTACTGAATTGGCAAGGCTGTATATTCTGGGAGGATTTTACTCCTATGTGGCACGTACTTTCCCATATTCATTTTCTTCTTTATTCTCATAATATCTCCATGCAATTGTCAAGGAACAGGCAATTAACCTACTCTGGAGATATTAGTAGTACGTGGAAGGCAGCCTTTTCTCCCTGGTTCAGACACAGTCAGCAGTGGAGAGAGACGAGACCTGGTCATCGTCCTGCCACTGCAGGCTCCAGACAGGTCTGCTTCCAGCCGCAGTCGCTGACGAAGACTCAGAGTCCACCTTGTGGCAACTTCGTGGCCTCATGCTGTGATGAACAGTGGCAGCAGAGACAGGAGAGTGACACATCTCGACAGCTGATTTCGCTGATTTTGTGAATCTCTGCAGGGCTTTTTAGGGGAACTTAAAGTGAGTCAGAGACAGTTTCCATTCTCCTAATGTCCTCCTTATTGTCAGTGTCATGTAAGTGAATATCAAGGAGCCAGCAGTTGACATTCCTATTCTGCTCAGCCAGCTGGTGAGGCCTTGGGTCAGTTCAGTTCTAATCACAACCAAAACCCAGCTCAGGTTGGTCATTTGCCTGGAGACCTTTTTTTTTTTCCAAGATGCTTCCCACTTCATTTTCTTTTTTTTCTTTTTTTTTTTGAGACAGAGTCTTACTATGTCTCGCTCACCCTCAATACAGTGCTGTGGGGTCACAGCTCACAGCAACCTCCAACTCTTGGGCTAAAGTGATTCTCTTGCCTTGGCCTCCCAAGTAGCTGGGACTACAGGTGCCTGACACAATGCCCAGCTATTTTTGTTATTGTTGTTGCAGTTGTCCTTGTTGCTTTAGCTGGCCCGGGCCAGGTTCCAACCTGCCAGCCTCGGTGTATGTGGCTGGCGCCGTAACCACTGTGCTACAGGTGCTGAGCTGTCCACTTAATTTTTTTCAAAAAACATGCTTTTCATCTACAAGTATGAAATGTGACTTGGAAGCACTCAATTTAACCAATTTTACTAAGTTCCTACATTGGGGAAGCTGGGCCTATATGTTCCTATTGAAATATCCAGGAGAAAATAACACCACGAGTTGATTTTCTTTTTCTTTTTCTTAGTGGAACATGAAAAGGACATTTCTATACATTGTCAAACAAAAATAACCTATGGTAAAAGAAGACCTAGAAAATAGCTGGCAGTACTATTGGGGTGGGAGAAGCCACCCTAAACCTTTCTTGTACCAATAACATTATTTCATGTTGATATTTAACAAAGATGGGTGCACTAAATTCTGGGGAGGGTCAAAAGAAATCCAGTGGTAAGGTCTCCACGGTCAGGAATTTGAAGCGTAATAGAAGGGACACATGTTGCACATTTAGAAAGATGAGATGGAATTCTGAAGCCAAGCAAATACAGAGCAACCTCAGTGCCAACAAGAATGTTCTATGATGTGAGCAGATGAAGAAAACAACCAGAGAACGTGCTGGAGATGAGCCTCCAGAGAGGTTGTGAAGGATTTAAGGCACTGGATTGACAAAAAATAAGTGAACCATTTTCTGTAAGCGAGAGAGCAGCCTAGCCCAAGCTTCCTTTCTTACACTACGTACGGCTTGGGTGCACGATACAATAGCCACAGGTTAGAAAGAATACTCAGAGAGGAAGTGAGGAAAATTCTCTGGTTAAGGGCTGAATGTTGATGAAGAGTGATATTTGCTGGGCTTGTATTAAGACACAGACGTGCCATGAGGTGCCTGTGGCTCAGTGGGTAGGGTGCTGGCCCAATATACTGAGGGTGGCAGGTTCAAACCCAGCCCCAGCCAAATTGCAACAAAAAAATAGCCAGGCGTATTGGCGGACACCTGTAGTCCCAGCTACTCGGAGGCTGAGGCAAGAGAGTTGCCTAAGGCCAGGAGTTGGAGGTTGCCATATGATGCCATGACACTCTATTAAGGGTGATAAGAGACTCTGTCTCTACACACAAAAAAAAAAAAGACATGGGCGTGCTTTTTACTTTAGTGCATGTGGCGGAGACTGTAAAGCATTTGCCCCTGTGTTTTGTAGCACCGTTTTGGTTCTTTATCAGCACATTTTCGAGACCACACCCTTGAGTCTAACGTAGTGAATTCTATCTTAAGACTTAACAGACCTGGAAAGCCTTCCCGGGATTGTCATATGTCACTGAAGTAGCGACATTGTTTTTGAATAACCACTGATGTCACTCAAAACCAAGTAAAGAAGGGGTTCTGGTTTTGGCGTCCCCCACCCAGTGCTGTATAATCGCGACTGAGGAAAATGACTTCTCCCTCACTCTTCATATCTGAAAAATCAGAAGATAGTAACTTCTAGAATGTGATGTGAAGCAAGGAGCCCAGGATAACAGTGGTGATTTCAGGATGTTAACAGCCATTACAGCCATTCCTCCTGGCTTATTTCCAAAGAAAAATAGACTCTGAAGGAATAATTATACCATCTAACCAGAATAAAAAAGAAAAATACATTAGTAGGTTCTTCACATGGGGCAGAAAGCTGCCCTTTCTCTTATGATGTATTACTGCCCTTTTCCAGTTCAGATAAAGGAAAGTCAGGTCCTCAATCCCAAAACCAGGTAAGAGGTGTCATGAAGAACATACCCCCCTTTCCCCCAGATGAACAGGTTCTCTTCATTCTTCATGACTTAGAGGAAGAGAGAGAGCTGGAGTCACCAGGGCTTAGGAAAGCCTATCAACTAAGGCCCCTGTCCTGTATTTAAAACTACATTACATGCACTATCAACTTATCACTGATGATATTTCCCTGTGTACGGGCTTATTAATTTTTTTTCTTTTTTAGTGAGATTTGATTAATGTATAAAAAGTATTTACTAAATGACTGTCCATGCTAAACAGAAATGAACAGCAAGAGTGCTTTTCTGCTGAGGGTCTCTCAAACTATTGAGCTCTATGTATTCATTATTTGTTGTTGTGCTGACTTGTTATATGAATTTATATTTTTCTTATTGAGACACATTCTCACTCTGTTGCCCAAGCTAACGTGCAGGTGCAGTGGCATCATCAGAGCTCACTGCAACCTCAAACTTCTAGACTCAAGCAATCCTCCTCCTGCCTCAGCCTCCCAAGTAGCTGAGACTACAGGTGTGCACCACCACACCTGGCTAATTTTTTGGTTTGTATAGAGGCATGGTATTACTCTTGCTCATGCTGGTCTGGAACTCCTGGCCTTAAGTGATCTTCCCACCTTGGCCTCCAAAAATGCTAGGATTACAGGCATGAGACACCCTGCATGCCTGCATTTTTTTTTTTTTAACTATTAAAAGTATTCCCAGTATCCTTTCAGAAATATGTGGGCTTATAAAATTTTGAGTGGAAAGCTTATTCTTTATTTTTTAAAATAATTATTTGGCTCCCGAATATAAAAGGGAAGACTTTTAAGAGAGGTTTTTTTTTTTTTTTTTTAATCTCAGAAATATAGTTGCAATTGTCACATTACTAGATTCTGATGGCAGAAAAAGTGTGAGCTATAAAGAAATGTGTTTATACAAGGATCTCAGATTTTAAAGGCCTTATAGAAAGATAAAAATATACAATCACTGAGAATTAAAAGAATGGTTAGCATCATTGCCCTATAAAAATAAGGATCGGGAAGGTGAGAGGACAGAATGAAACTTACAAAAAATGAAACTTAAAAAAAAATGAAACTTACAAAAAATCCTAGTAATTTGAAAGTAAGAAAATAAGAATAGAGAGCTCTGCAGGTCTCACAGTGGGGAGGGGGTGTCGGGGTGGGTGTTAGGTCAGTGAGACGACAAGAGTTAAAGAAATCAGAAAGAAAGGGAAACTGTCCCACTTTGTATCTCTTATATCTATATTTGAACCTCTGATAAAAGGAAATTAAAGCCCAAGATAGATCAAGATAAAGAAGAAAGCACCACCCCTTATGTTAGTTGTCTGTTGCTGTATAACAGCCCCAGAAATTAGCAGCTTAAAACAGCAATCATCATTTCTCACAGTTCGTACAGGTCAAGATTTGGACTGTGGTTTAACTGGTTGGTTCTGGTGCAGGGCCTTTCATGAGGTTGCAGTCAAGATTACCCAAGCTACAGTCATCTGAAGGCTCAAGTGGGGCAGGTGCATTGTCTGTTTCCAAGATGGCTATCACAGAAGACCCCAGAACCTCACCATCTGCTGGTGTGTCCTCCCCACAGCATGGCAACTGGCTTCCCCCACATTGATTGTTCTGAGGGAGAGAACAAGAAGGAAGCTTCAGTGCCTTTTATAACTTAGTCCCAGAAACCATACCCAGTCAGTTCCATCATATTCTCTTCATTGGAAGCAAGTCACTATTTCTAGGCCATACTCAAGGGAAGGAAATTAAGTTCTCCCTCTTGAGGAGTATCAACCAATTTATGGATATGTTTTAAAACCACCCAAGCCCAAGTCCTTATGACCCAGACAAATCACAAGCTAAGAGAACTTGAAAGTGAAATAGAGCCACTGTCTGTAGTTTTTGTAGGACTTTGTAGAACAGAAGGAGAGCTATGAAGGTAAAGATAAGAACATGTAGCTCCGAATAGCAGAAGGGAGAGACAAGAGCTTGGCAATATGTGTACAAGCCAGGTGTAGATGGATGTCGTTCATGGGCCTGTTTTCTGGTAAGAGACTAAATGGAAGCTTTTTGAACAGTTGGTGGATTCCCCAGATTTTGTCAAATTATCCTCACCCTCTCTTTGTGTATATAGTGATATCAGACTGGGGCATCTTCTGATGTTGACATTGTACATTTCATGGTCAGCAAGTTCTATGGGAGGTTTCACAGCACCTCGTAGACAAGATTGATAAGAATGGTTAGGCCAAGAGCAAGGAATTAGTTCTCATGGGAGCTGCAGGCACTGGGAATATGTAGCCCAAGTAAAAAAAGAGTCGGTAGGAACATATTTCTTAGGTGTCTGATACCCGTTCAAGGTTATAATGCGAAAGGGAGGGTGAGGCTTGCTCTGAGTTGAACCAGGATCAAAGGGTGGAAGTTGTAGGAACACTGATGTTGGCCTAATAGAAGAAAGGTCATTCTAGTAGGCAAATCTGAAAAAAAAGGCAATCTGATCTCTCCTCTGTGTTCAAGCAGGAGCTGAGAAGCTGCCCCTAGGGGGGGACACCGGATAGGAGATGATTTTAAAGTTCTGATTTTTAATAATTAAACGCTACAGCATAGAAACTGGTATTTATACTTTTCTACTTTCATTTTTGTATTTAAAACCACTTTGCATTTTGTTTTTAAGCTTCAAATTATCAATTGATTAATGAAATTCATTACAACAATTAATGTTAAGAATCGTATAGCAATTTATAGAGAAGGAAGAGTTAGTAGGTTATAAATTATGTTAGTCCCAAAGAAGTATTTTTAAATATTACGTACTACAGCTCTTTTATTCAGCAGATGAACCAATTATAATCTATATCTATGACTAGAACACTTAACTAAATAAATTATATAATTTTTACAATGCTTCATTTATAGATACATGAACATAATTTATTTGTAGTTGGAACAAAACCCCAAAGTAGAAGTTTTGTTCTAGCAGGTAATTAATACTCATTTTTAAAGCTTTTTATTATTTTTTTCTGAAGTAATCAGTGCACATGGAAAAAGACATATAATAGGCTAAACAATAGCCAGCATATTCTAGGAACAAATCTTTGCCAACCTCCCAATCAGCATTTAATTTCTGCTTTTTCTCTTTTCAAAAATTATACCTTGTATTTAAAGGCTGTAGAAGCCTTAAGTATAGATTTCGTTAATCTTTAATTTCTTTTTGTTTTAAAATACATAGCAGTTTAGGATTTAAATACAGGGTGCCGTTTTTCTTGAAGAAAGTCATTCATCAATTTTTCTCTAACCACAGGCCTAGAAAGAATTTTTTGGTAGCCTTTGTCTTATGACGTTATTGTTCATAGGTAAAACTAATTGGTCGCCCTGCATATTTTGATTATAACATAATGCAGGTTCTGGGTTGACAAATATCAAGACGGAGGAGATCTCTGAAGTGAAGATGGATGCGGAGTTCCGGCATGATTCGGGATACGAAGTTCATCATCAAAAATTGGTATGTGAAATAATTTAACCTCTTCCCATAGTTTGGTTTGTCTCATCAAGTGACCTGTTAACTCTTATTCACCCTGTGCCAGACATCAAACTAAGGAAAAGATAAAAATAAAATGCTTGTCTATAGGATTTATGCAAAAGCAGGAAGAAAATGGAAAGAGGCTCAGTCTGTAGTTCTTTCTGACTACAAGTCAGCTAATCCCAGGCAGGTTTTAAAGTACAATTCATCTCAGTACTGCAGCCACTTTAACTTTCACTCTGTTTTCTAGGGAAATAAGTTGATAATAGGTTTGGAAGAAGGATCAGAGTCTCAAATAACCATGTGAAAACATGACTTGGTTTTACAGAGCACTTTATAGCCGTTCACTCGGGTTCACACCTGCACCTGTCTCGTTCTTCCTCCCCAACCCCTCCCCCACCTCTCATGATTTAAGTTCCCTTGAAAGGGCAGGATTGTGGGGTGAGCAGGACCCCATGATAGTTCCAATACCATCATCCATCAAAAGGTTTGGGCAAGGAAGGCAGCAGCTTACTTTTGTGCTGAAATCGCATTCTCCTCCCTCCTCCCCAATGTTAGAATTTGGAACAAGTCAAAAAGCAGCCCTCTCCTTTGCAGGCAGCTCCAATGGTTTCATAAAATCCTTTATTAAAGGCTTAGAAATTCAGATAAATCAAATCCTGGATTATGACAGGGTTTCTTCCACCTTATCAGTAAGCACAGTAAGGGCATTAAATTAATAAAAAAGAATTTTATCACACATTCAGTGGTGGGCAAAAGATGGTAATAGAAGTCTGATAGCAATGACACGTGAGAAGTACACGTCACTTCTTTTGCTTTTTGTTTCTGTTTCTGTTTGCTCTTTTTCAAGCAGAAAATATCTTTCTGGCTTCATAAAGTTGATAAATCCGATGATTCATCCCCAGAAGAAATGTTTTTAAAGTATTATTTATGCCTCACTTCACTCTTAACAATTGAAGCAAGTGAAAAACAGACTTGGGATTTGGATTTGCATTTTTAACTCCTGTATTTTTCTTCTTTAAAAAAAATTTGAAATGTGTTTTTCATTGGCAAGGTAATCCAGTATCAATTATTGTAAAATCAGGAGTGTTCTTGATTGGGTTATTGCTGAAGAATTTTTTTTTTTAACTGGAGGAACTGCTGAGAGTTGGTAGTGCAGAAGGCTGAAGATTAATGTGCGGATTCGCATTTTCTGGTGCCTGTGTCATAGAAACCCATCACCACAATTGCACTAACTCCAATAATGCAACAGTGACTAATGGTGGTGGCAGCAATTAGGAGAATTAGCTCCCTCTACTGAACTAGTTGATAAGATAATGTACTCTAATTAGTGCAATGAATATTATGAAATTACAGTATTTTCTTAAAGACACAGGAATATGTCCAGACGTGCATTTATTCCTGATTACCTCACCCCAGTATCATTAGCTAATGATATGCTTTGTATAAAAATGTTGAGCTAGCATGTTTGTTTAGCAAAGGGAATAATTATGAACAGTTTCTAATTTTTTGGCAGATATGCTATGAATAATCCCCATTTGGAAATTTGCTTTGCTCTATCGTATATTGCCTTTTCAGATTGCTAGGGTCTTAGTTTTAGCTATGAAAACTGGTCATTTTGCTATCTTGAGTCTTTATTGAAAGAATTATTTAGGAAGCTACAGGCAAATCTCAGCAATTCCAAGACACCACAAAAAAATGAAGGTCACGAGAAACAAATCACACTAATATTTTCATATATATAAAAGGTATATTTATACTACACCACAGTCTATTGTATCTAAAAAATCAGTGTACATAGTTTAACTAAAAAATATTTTATTGCTAAAAGGTGTTAGCAATTGCCTGAGCCTTCAGTGAGTCTGACGGACTCTGCTGGTGAAAGATCTTGCCTAAAGTTGATGGCTGTGGACCGACCGGGATGGTGACTGCTGAGGGTTGGGGTGACTATGGCAATTTTTGAAAATAAGATAATGATGGAGTTTGCTGCATCAGTTGACTCCTCCTTTCGTGAAAGATGTCTCCATAGCATGTGATGCTATTGGATAACATTTGAACATTTGATAACAGTAGAATGTCCAGTATTCAAGTCAGTCCTCTGAAACTCCACCACTGCTTTCTAAGTTTATGTAACATTGTAAATCCTTGGTTGTCATTTCAACAATATTCAGAATATCTTCACCGGAAATAGAGTGCATCTAAAGAAAACACTTTCTTTGCTCATCTGTAGAAGCAGCTCTTCATTCAAGTTGTATCATGAGATTGCAAAAAATTCAGTCACATCTTCTTCAGGCTCCATTTCTAATTTTAATCTGCTTGCTATTTCTACCACATCTGCAGCTTTTGATACAAAGTGAAAAACATGTGGCTCTTCCTTTCATTTGAACACTGGAGATCATTGGAGGCTTATTCATTGGGCTCATTTTAATATTTTTGTGTCTCAGTGAATAGGGAGGCCTGAGTAGAGGGGGACAGACAGAAGAACAGCTGGTGGGTGGAGCAGTCAGACCTCAGATAATATTTATCAATTAAGTTCACTATTTCACATAGGTGTGTTTTGTGGCACCACAAAACAATCAAAATGGTAACCCCAAAGATCCCTGATCACATGTCACCATAGCAGATATAATAATAAAGTTTGAAATATAGTGAGAGTTACCAAAATGTGATGTAGACTTGAAGTGAGCACATGGTGTTTTATAAACAGTTACGAAGAAATGTAGTGCAATAAATATATCAGACTGAATACATTTTTCTGTGTGTTCTCCAAATGCTTTTTCTGTTTTAGTAAAATAAACAGCTAGAATAAAGCAACATTTTAAATGCTGATTTCTAGACCCAGTAGTAAGAATGCATGACTTAAAATTCTCATTGCCTTACTTCTCTTTGAAATAACAGTATACTTTAAAAAGCATTCTGCTGCTCAAGGTCGATTAGAATCCTCATGAATTACTATAACTAGAAGTAGATGACAAGATGTCATTTTCTTTTGTTTGACTCCTTTGCTTTAGAATGCTTATTTCTATGTTTTAAAAATGTCCCTCCCTAGAAATTGGGGCATCTGCAGGTTTGAAAAACACCTAAGGCCCGTCACGTAGAGTCATGTCTCAGGTCTCCCAGCTGAGAACCTCCCACGACTGGGAAAACGCTGACCTCCTCTCGTCGTCCTGATCCAGACCCGTCTAACTTTTGGTAGATGCAGCAGCTGCCTTCACAGTGCTCACCAAATGTTCCACCTGTCAGAGGGTTTCAGGTTTCTGCAGCCCTGTGTTTTGACAGGTGAGGTGAAAGTAGACTTTATCTAACTAGGGAAGCCACCTGTTGTACATCATTCTGTAGTCTATGACTGTCATTCCTAAGAAGTACAACATTGGATTTCTTTTTCAAGTAAGCACCAAAGGCATGACCAACCAACTCAAAGATTGAGTTAGGGCAGAGAATATACTGAAACTTGCCACATACCTCATCCAGGTGTCTCCTACGATGACAGTCCTTTTTCTTGATTTGTTTTCAAGGTGTTCTTTGCAGAAGATGTGGGTTCAAACAAAGGTGCAATCATTGGACTCATGGTGGGCGGCGTTGTCATAGCAACAGTGATTGTCATCACCTTGGTGATGCTGAAGAAGAAACAGTACACATCTATCCATCATGGTGTGGTGGAGGTAGGTAACCTGGGCTACATATTTGCAAGTGGAAATCAAAGGAAGACTAACTAGGGGGGAAATTATGCTTTGCATTAGACTGAGGATTATCTAAATATCTCTCCTCTGGGGGGAAAAAAATGATTCCTCCTTAATGTTCAAGTTACAACTGTTCTTTTCTTGCTTTAGTTTTCATTCATTCCATTTTACTGTGAATATTAATGATTGAGGTTTTGAGATGAGTTGTCATCATCTCAGCATATAATTCATATTGAAATTATCAAAGGAAGACAAATGATAATGTATGACATAAAAATTACAATTATGTTTATAAACACTTTTAAAAAACAAATAATAAAAAACGTGATCAGAAGTTAGAAATAAAAATGGAAGTGGGAGGTTGTTTTTCTTCTCCAAAAAACCTAAGCACATTCATTCCTGGATTTCTTTTGTTTTAAATAATCTGGCCTCTAAGTAAAACCAGGTAGTGGTAAATGATACTAATTTTCAGTACAGATGGACTCTTTCAAGTTTTGGAGAAAATCACATTGTACTAAAGGGCTCACAAAACATGCATGATTGTTATTCGATGTTTCTTCCACCTGTTACCCTGCACTTCCACCTGAAATATCTTAGTTTTAAGGTGTTGGAAGGAAGGAAGTTTACAGGTAAGTTATTTTTATGCCTTTAAAATGTTGTTTTGTGGGGAGAAAATAAAAAATCAGAGGGCATAAACCATCTAAATAAATTAAATTTGAGTGAAAAGAAATCTCATTTTATTTAGCACTAAAAATTTCCCCCAACGACTTGGTTATAGGAGCTGCTGATGGAAATTGGTTTTGAATCTTATTTCCCTTGTTCATATTGGTGTGAATATTCTAAAGACCACTATGATAAATGACATCTAAGAAACAACAGGTAGCAGTATGGAAAAGAACCCAGTGATTCACAAACTGGAGTGTGAGTCTGTAAAAAAAAAAAAAAAAAAAAACCCCACAGTGCGCACATCAAGTTTGGGGCATTGCTGTCTTTGTGACAGTATAGCTAAGCTTGTATGCCTTGAAACAGTGCAAGATATATTTTCATTAGTATCAGTTGAATTCCATGTTTGGGCAAATAAAAAGGGTTTTATACTTGAGCAATTTAAAAGTCCTTTTTAATTTCTTTAATATAACAATATATTTTAATGGCTTTGACCTAATAATCTACCCAAGAAGCAGCTGCCTGTCTGCAGAATTTCTAGCCAATTGCCTGTCTTGGTTGCCATAGGCCATGGAGCTCACCTAGGGCCGCCATTACAAAGAACTATAGACTGGGTGGATTAAGCAACAGAAATTTATTTCCTCGAAGTTCTGAGGCTGAAAGTCTAAGATGAGGGTGTTAGCAGGATGGGTTTCTTTTGAGGCCTCTCTCTTGTGATCTGCAGAAGGCCATCTTCTGCCTGTGTCTTCACATGGCCTTTCCTCCCTGTTGTCCTGTGTCCTACTTACTTTTTGTAAGGACACCAGTCCTTAGATTAAGATCCACCCTGATGACCTCATTTAACCTTAATTGCAGCTTTGACCCTGTCTCCATTCTAAGGGACTGGCAAGTTAGGGCTTCAACATTTGAATTTGATGGAGACACAATTCGGAGCCCAGTGATGCAACAGAAAAGCAGGGCCTCTAACAGGAGATCCCCTGGTGTGTATGAGGCTTGCCGGGTACTTTTCTAGAAAGACACACCCCAGACCTAGGGAAACAAGTCCCCAACAGGAAGCTGAGAGTCTGAGCATTGAAAATTTCCCCAACTGAATGAGACAGGCAGTCAGCTTTGAGAATCACTAAGGCGTAGTATTATTCCTCCTCTGAGCAAACCTCAGGGAGTAGAAAATGGTATCTCTTATCTCCCAGATAACTGGCTGCCTTTTATGTGTTCCTCCAGTGGCCTGAATTTAATGTTTCTTTTGGTCACTTACCAAGAAATGTCTCCTTGGAATGTCAGAAAAGAAATGGACACTTTGACCCAGATTCTGAAAAACAAAAACATTAATTTTTAAGTCAAATTGTATCCTTCCAGGAGCAAAATTAGGAAAAAGGCAGTGGTTCAGCTCATTTAATAGATCCTGAGTCTGCTGTCCACTGGAGAACACCAAGGAACCTTTCTAGATTGAGTGCCCCACCTTGTTTTGTGTTTCCTTTTGTGCAATTCTTCTCACCAACTTCCTCCTTAAAGAAAGATGTCATCCAGAGCCTGGAAACGATCCCCTTTTACCTTCAAGCCCTTTGCATGTGTCCATCCTGTCACCCACCCTTTGCTCAGCTCCGAGTCTAATCCGTACAGCAGTGATGGAATAGACCATCATCTAAGACGCCACTCCCCTTTCCTGTCCTCAAGAACGTGCAGTCCAGCTGGGGTAGTAGAATTTGGACACCAAGAACTGCACCCCAGCCCCGGCATCTTCCGTGGGGGAAGAGGGTGTTTCAGGGCACCATTTCTCCTGATGTACCAGAGTCTGCCTTGAATGGCGGGGACCCTCCTGCAAACCCCATCTGCCTACCTTTTTTTTTTTCTTTTTCTTTTTCTTTTCTTTTCTTTTCTTTCCTTTCCTTTTATTTCTTTCTTTCTTTTTTTTTTTTTTTTTTTTTTTTGAGACACAGTCTCACTTTGTCACCCTTGGTAGAGTGCCATGGCGTCTTAGCTCACACCAACCTCAAACTCCTGAGCTCAAACAATTTTCTTGCCTCAGCTTCCCAAGTAGCTGGGACGGGACTACAGGTGCCCACCACAACGCCTGCTATTTCTTTTTTTTTAAGAGATGGGATCTTGCTCTTGCTCATGCTGGTCTCTTAACTCCTGAGCTCAGGCAATCCTCTTGCCTTGGCCTCCCAGAGCGCTAAGATTACAGGAGTGAGCCACCATGCCAAGCCCTTCCTTTGCCTACCTTAACAGACCCTCTCTCTCAATTCAAATGCATGGAAATACCCTTATTGCAAGCTCTAGTTAACCTTCTTCATTAATGAGTAACCCCACTTTGCTCAGAACAAAAGTGAGTGAATGAGTATTACCACTTGGGCTGGCCTCAGTCGCTCAGAATACCCTCAGTGTGTGAAGAAGTCATGATGGAAACATGAGTCTCTAGGAAATCTCACACTTTTAGAGTTAAAGACTCCTGCAGAAGATCTCAGAGATAGAAACCCTTGGGAAAAACCTGAGGAAAAAGTGAAGAAATGGAAATGAACCTCGTATACTCCTTGGCAGGGATGCATTCTGAGTGATGCATCATTAGGCTATTTTATTGCCTAATAAATCAGCTAATGTGGGAACATCATAGTGTGCTCACAACTATTGCACAGACTACACTGCACGCCTGAGAGGAGTAGACCCAGGCTCTGTGGTGTGGCCTGCTGCTCCTGGGCTATAAATCGTCACAGCCTATTACTGTACCCAGTACTGTAGGCAGCTGTAACACAATGGTAAGTACACGGGAATTAAGCATAGAAAAGATACAATAAAAATGGAGTATACAAGGTAAAGAATGATTGGGCCAGTTACCTTAAATGGAGCTTGTAGAGCAGGACATCGCTGATCAATGAGTGAGTGAGTGTGAAGGTGCAGGGCAGTACCATGCACTCCTGGAGACTTCCTAACACAGTACACTTGGGCTGCATTAAATTTTATTTTAAAAAGTTTTTCTTTCTTCAGCAGCAAATTAACCTTGGCTTACTATAGCATATTTTTCCCTATAAACGTACTATTTTTTTTAACTTTTTGACTCTTAGAATAACATTTAACTTAAAACACAATCATATTGTCTAGTAGTACAAAAATATTTTCTTTATGTGCTTATTCTGTAAGATTTTTTTTTCTATTTAAATGTGTTTTTTCTTTTACATTTGTAAACTTTTTTGTTAAAAACTAAGACACAGACACACACATTAAGCTAGACAAACTTAGGGTTGGGATAAATAAGACATCCCTAAATAATAGGAATTTTTTAGCTCCATTATAATCTATGGGACTAGGCAAGGCGTGGTGGCTCACCCCTATAATCCTAGCACTCTGGGAGGCTGAGGTGGGACGATCCCTTGAGCTCAGTTCAAGACCAGCCTGAGCAAGAACAAAACCCCATCTCTATTAAAAAGTGAAACATTTAAAAAAAAAAAAAGAAAGAAAAATTAGGCAGGAATCGTGACACATGCCTGTAGTCTCAGCTAGGTAAGAGGTTGAGGCAGGAGGGCTGAAGCCCAGGCGTTTGAGGTTTCTATGAGCAAGGCTGAAGCCATGGCACTCTAGCCTAGGAGACAGAGCAAGAGTCTGTCTCAAATTAAAAAAAATAAATAAATAATAGAATAATCTATTGGACCACTGTCATACATTTGTTCTTTCACTTGGGTGGCTAGATTGACATTATATAGCACATGACCATATGTTTATTGATAGAGTTGTTAGCATTTAGAAAGGAGAAGTTGCCAGTTTTTGTTTTTAAAAAATGAGCAATAAATATTGAGTTATTGATTTTCCTAGCCATAGCCCAGAGATTCATTCTGAAAGCCATCAGCCATGCTCTGGCCCTAAGGAGATGGGAGAGCTTTCCCTGGGCCTCAGGCAGCGAAGCCCATAATGATGCTGCTTCCAAGATTGTGCCCTGTGTGTCAGAGTATCCCTCTGGTGGCTGAAAACCTTAGTGGCAGCTGAATTATCCACCACTGCTCCGGGTTTAATATGGTCCTACCAGGCCCCCTGACCCCAGGGGTGGCAGGTGGCACTTCTCTGCACTGATGTACGTGTAGAACTTGGACACTTGAGAACATACCCGGGAGCTCTTTACTCCTTCCGATGGAGGCATCTCCTTCAGTAAGAAGAGGGGAGCACTGGTTCTCTTTAGTGCAGGATGTGCGAAAGTCTTTCAAGGATCCGAGAACTGGGACCCTGGAAGTTTCTCCACCTCCCCACCCAGATCATCCCCGTAATGGCCTCAATAAGAAGAGAGTTGCTCATTTAGCTTTTATGGAGTTACGGCTCGCGAATTCCCCTGAGTAATGTGCTGTCATACTGGTGACTTTGGGGACATATGCCCCTTAGCAGTCCTTTCTCCTTGTAAGAAGCTGACCCACCAGCGTGGAACCACCTGCAGCCGCTCACGTGGATGTTGTGAGGCAGTTGGAGACAGTGGTGACGTTAAATGGGAAGCAGGGTTAGGAAAAGTGAGGGGGACTCAGAACCTGCCTGTGGCTTCTGGTGAGGGGCAGGAGGAGAAATTAGAAGGTCCCAGGAAGGCATTAAGAATGGTCACAACAGGGCAGCAAAGGAGTTCCTGAGCCTGCCTGAGGAATTGATGATGGCAATAAACATAATTAACTGCCCTACAGTTACACATAACTATAAAGAGACAGCATCACAAATAAGAAAATGAATTTACATACGGTTAAGCAGAAGACCCATATTGAGCGGTTACTACGGATAAATCAGTAGCTTGAAAACCTCCTTGCTGTTTTCTTTGCTGTTCTTTTCCTTCCTGTACCCCTGGCCCCTTTGACATTGTGAGGCTCTGTTGATGCGTTGTCTGCTTTAGTTATCTCAGCTGCCCTGCTGTCTGGTCCACCTCAGTGACCTGAAGTGGCACATCTTGGGGTCCAGGATTCTGTGGTTTGGCCTAAGTCAGCATCATGTAAAATACACATCCTGCTGGTTACTAGACACAGATGTTCAAATGTGGTGCTGGCTGTTCCTCCAAGCTCACACCTCCAAGGGCATACACGAGAGGTGCTGTGATGGGGGAGACCTGGAGACTAAGGCCCAAAGAGAATGTTACCTCTGCTGTCTGAGAGCTGAGCTATAAATTCCTCTGCATATAGTGAAGGACGACTACGTGGCTCCAGAGTCAAGTTCAGGGAGAAGGGAGTAGGACAGGGAGGCGAGGTGCAGAAGCCAAAGGATATTCAAAAGTCCTGCTCAAAGCGTTTCAGGGCAAGGCTGAGCCAGCTGTTTGGGCTCCACTCTTTCCAGTGCATCGTCTGCGGGAGCCAGTGAAGCGGTGCTGTGGGGCACTTCAGGGGAGCTGGGGTCTCTCAGGAAGACAGTGCCCTGCACTGAGAGGTAAACAAAGACTCAGGGCAGTTACTGCCACCATCCAACCCGGGCAATCAGGGAGAGAATGTTCAGAGGTAATAAGTGTGTGTGCTCAGCACATGACAGATGTTCCTGCCTGGTGGAAGGATGAAGATCTGTCCCTGACCCTGTCCTTTGTCATTTTATCACTTCCTTCCAGAACAAGCACCACTGGCTCAAACTTCTCCCAGCTCTGCCCTGAGGGAAATAATATCACGGGGCTGGTGCTTGTGCAGAGGCCTCGTCTGTATGGGGCCATGGGGGGCTGGCCTTCACATGGTGGCTTGTGTCACTTCTGTAGTCTAGTCATCAAGAGGACGCTGAAGAGCCTGCTGAAGAGGAAGGCTCCCCTTCCCCGGTGCTCTTCCATGGGTTTATCCATGGACAGGAGTACTCAGCTTTCCACTTCTAGCTTTCAGGGGGTTGGAGATTAAAAGATCCAACCCAAACCCCTCAGTGACAATTTGTAAAGATAATCCCTTCTTCTATAGCTCCTGGACCCTGGGTCTGAGGGCCAAGCTGCCCCATGGCAGGAATGGCTCAGCATAGCTGCCTTCCCAGTGGCAAAAGGTAAAGAGGATTAGCAAGTGGAAGAAAGGCTAAGAAAAAACAGGCAAGTTAGGTGCCTGGACTGCATACCAGCCTCCCAGCCTTGCGTCTCTGGCGGGGTTCTCTTAAGCCTTTGCCTTTGGAGTTTGAAGAGGGGATAAAACTACCAAATCACCAGGTATTCCACTGCCCTTAATGATTGTTGACAGCCAGTATGAAGGCGATGTGCAGCATTATGTTGATTGTTTTTTTTTTTTTTCCTCCATTTAGAAACATAGCAGTTTATGCTTGCTCTCCTAAGGAAGACTTTTTTTTTTTTTTTTTAAACCCTGGGGTTCTTTGACTCTCACTTACAAGGTGGTACAGAGCAAAAAAGAAGCCCAAGTTCAGATTGCATCCTGCAGACAGGCTGTTTGCTGGCTAGCAGATGTGAAAGACTGAATGAAATCTCTCATTATTGGTGCTAATCTTTAATGATGGTGTTTTAACTTACAATCTGTGGCTAATTACACAGCTGCCTGTTAAAGCCAGGTGACCTCATTTGTTGACAACTGTGCAGATCAAAGGAAAGAGGAAGGGATTGAGAAAACATCTGTGAACTACTCCCATAAAAACAGTGATGCTGAGCCTATACTTGAGCAGCATCCTCTGAGACTAGCCTTGGTGAGAGCTTATCAGTGGCATTGTTCTAAGAGGAAAGTCTAGGCCTTTCGTTGGACTAACCTGAGGAGCTGGCTGCTGGAAGCAGGCACATCTGCCAGGGGGCCAGACGGCAGGGATTCAGAACATGCTGTCTCTTCGGTGGATGGGAGCTTAAGGATCAGGGCACATAATGGAGGAAACACTCTGTCCCAAGGGATGAGGGAGCTGTACGTCTCCCTATTCCAGCTGCCTTGAAATCAGTCAAGGTCATAAATTCACCTGATGCCCAGACTAAAAAGAGTTAATCCATCCATGAAGTGGGGGGTCATACAAAGTGACCATGGGGAACCTGAATATTCCGACAGATCTTTCAGTCTGATTGTTCATTAGCCAGTGTGACATACCTAGCTCTGTCCCTAGACCTGGTGTCTTGGTGCCGTCACCATGCGCTCTCAGGTGTTTTTCCTTCACTAGATTCAGGGGCAACACTGTGTGGGGTCAGAACCATTCCAGATTGGCTTTGTTGGGGGAAAAGAGCTGGATAAGGAGCTCTTCTCGGAGCTGGAGAAGAGGCCTGCACTGTTCTTCTGGGAATGATGTGGGCAACCCACTTTGTACACAGAATAGGAAAGTCTGTATCTTAACTTTTCCGTGGGAAACATTCTTCGTTACATTTGTGTTTTTTCTTTTCATCTTCCCATGATTTTGCAAAAGAGAAATTTTAAAAGACAAACCTAAACTAAGCTTTTATTCATGTAGCAAAGCATCTCCTCTCTGCTGTGTACTGGGAGAGGTCCAACAAATATTGTATAGTAGAAGCAAGAACAGCTACCACTCATATGACAGGGCTAAGTTCCCTGCCTGACAGGCAGAATAAATGCCCCACACAGCTCTAACAGCAACCTGGGGAGGGAGAGGTTTACAATCACTGGCCTGACCTTAGAGGTAAACCATCGTGTTAATGGAGAGGATCTTTTAAGCCTTTAGCTGAACATACTTCTATAGTATCTTTTTTAAAAACTGAGCACTATTTTTTTTAATTATATATATGATCTAGATTCTTCCTTTTTTCCATTGCAAATAATAGCACCTTTGGTATGTCCATGTACAGCATTATTTTAATTGAATGATTCTGTGACTTTTTTTTTACATTTTAACACACATAAAATTTGAGAACACAGGGACAGATGAAGCTGAGCCTGGGAGGACACTCAGCAGTCCAGGAAGTTGCATATTTTTTCTACCTAGATTGAGTCACCCAACATACAGTATGCTCTGCTGAATCTCTCTCCATAGTCTTGTTACCAGCGCGCTTTCAAGTAAATCAGGCTTCCAAAGAAGGCAACAGTCTTCCGTCCAGACTGCCCGTTTTTAAGCCAACAGGGAAGAACAAAGTACATGCGGTACTAGATTTATCCAGTCACCGTTGGGTTGGGGAATAAAAGCAACTAGTGAGACCTTGGCCAGCCTGAGCCCGCGCGGCAAGGTGTTCAGCGCCACCTGGTGGCCGGATGGAGCATCTGCTCAAATGGTGGGCCAAGCTCCGCCCCAGATGTCCAAGTGAGACAGAAAGGAGAAAATCTTGCATGTTCCACAATCCTGGCAAAGAAAAGTACTGTGCACCTTAACTTTTTACTGCTGCCACATGTGCACTCTAAAGGATTTTTTATTTTACTCAATTCTCTTCTTTGCTTTCCAGGTGGACGCCGCCGTGACCCCGGAGGAGCGCCATCTGTCCAAGATGCAGCAGAACGGCTATGAAAACCCAACTTACAAGTTCTTTGAGCAGATGCAGAACTAGACCCCACCACAGCAGCCTCTGAAGTTGGACAGCAACACCATTGCTTCACTACCCATCGGTGTTCATTCATAGAATAATGTGGGGGAGGAACCCTGTTTTATTATTTACTCATTACCGCCTTTTGACAGCTGTGCTGTAACACAAGTAGATGCCTGAACTTGAATTAATACACAAATCAGTAATGTATTCTCTCTCTTTACATTTTGGTCTCTACACTACATTATTAATGGGTTTTGTGTACTGTAAAGAATGTAGCTGTATTAAACTAGTGCATGAATAGATTCTCTCCTGATTATTTATCACATAGCCCCTTAGCCAGTTGTATATTCTTGTGGTTTGTGACCCAATTAAGTCCTACTTGAAATATGCTTTAAGAATCGATGGGGGATGCTTCGTGTGAACGTGGGAGTTTAGCTGCTTCTCTTGCCTAAGTATTCTTTTCCTGATCACTATGCATTTTGAAGTTAAACATTTTTAAGTATTCCAAATGCTTTAGCTTTTTTTCCATGATTGCATTTTACTGTACAGATTGCTGCTTCTGCTATATTTGTGATATAGGAATTAAGAGGATACACATCTGTTTCTTTGTGCCTGTTTTATGTGCACACATTAGGCATTGAGAATTTGAACTTTTTTTTGTCCACATATCTTTGGATCTTTGATAAAGAATCCCTGTTCATTGTAAGCACTTTTACGGGTGGGAGGGGGGAACGCTCTGCTGGTCTTAAATTACCAAGAATTCTCCCAAAAAATTTTCTGCAGGATGATTGTACAGAATCATTGCTTATGACATGATAGCTTTCTACACTGTATTACATAAATAAATTAAATAAAAGAACCCTGGGCAAGACTTTTCTTTGAAGGATAACTCTGGACACTAAATGGTCTTAAAAATTTGGGGTGCAAGAGAATGAGGCATATTTGGTTTCCTGCAACCAGTCTCAAATTTTATTTATGATATCAAAATAAAATGAAAATGGAAGGGGCAAGTAAGGGAATTGGGAAGGCATGTCTGGACAAACACTTCTTTAAGATTTGTATAAAATGATGTTTTCATGTAAATAAATACATTCTTGGAGGAGCGCCATTGTGCTGATGTGAGTGATTCTATGGTCACAGTCTTGATTATTGAATAATCTAAAGACCATTTGGAATTCCTATGTCAAATATCCACACCTATTTTGTCTTAGTCGCAAGCCTGAGTAAGAAGTTGGGGCCTAGTGCTAATAAAATATTTCATAGACCCAACTAACAATTTGGACTTGGAGTAAAATATTATGCTGCTGTATGTTGGCCCTCAAGTTTGTCCCAGACAAAAAACTTCTAGAGAAATGAAAATTAAGGCCAGCTGATAGTTACCTGTAAAGTAGGATTTCTTAACCTGGGCACTATTAACATTTTGCAGGGAATAACTTCTTGTGGGGAACTGTTGTGAGCATTGCCGGCTGTTTACTTAGTGACATCTACCCCTGCCAGCAATCAAAAGTGTCTCCAGACCTTGCCAAACATCTGGCGAGAGGGGCAAAGTCCCTCTCAAGAGGGGCTCTATGGTTTAAAATATTGTTATATATACATAATTTATTTTATTTCAAGTTAAAATAAGGCTGCATATGTCTGAGTTGTATTTGAGTCCTTCACCCAGTAGGTTGCCAAGTACCCCTGTTAGGTGGGAGCTCACTGAACCCCTTTTCCTTCTCCTCCCTTTTTGAATTTAAAAAAAAAAATTCATGTGGGCCTATAGTTCATAAAAATATGGAACACTTTGCAAATTTGCCCACAATGCTTACACCAGGGCCACACTCACCTTCCTCCGCATCATTGCAGTTTTAGTACAGGTGCTGCTGAAGTGAGCACCATAATTTTTAATTAAGGAATCCTCTCTAAATTCGGTCTGTTGTAACAGAACACCATAGACAGGGTGACTTCAACACAAACCTTAATTGCTCCCAGTTCTGGAGGTTGGAAATACCGGATCAGGTCCTCTTCTGGTTCACAGATTGCTGTGTCTTCGCTGTCCTCACACAATGGAGAGAAAAGGCTGTGCTCCCCTCATGACCTAATCTAATACCTATTACCTCCTAGGGTCCAACCTCCACATACCATCACCGGAGAAAAGGGTTTCAGCACAGGAATTTGTGGGGAACACAAACATTGTGTTCACAGCAGTGTCTGCCTGCTGTTCCACAGATCTGAGAACATGTTGACCCTGTCGTTCCTGCCGTGTTGTCCTGGCTCTCAGGGAAACATGAGTATCAGTGTAACACATTTTTGTTTTTGATTGCAACCTTTTAAGCTGAAACACTAAGGCAGATAATTGATTGAAATCATTTCATCATGTGATTCTGCAGTATGAACAAACTCATTTAAAATTCATCTGAGTGTATCCCATTTTCATGAGAATAAAACGATCATCTCCCTTGTCCCAGTAGGGACAATTCAACATAACTGCTTCATGGAGATATGTACACAGACAGTTTATATGTATAAGCAGTTCATTTTGCCTGACCCAAAGAGAAATAGCTAACTTGTTGGGGCTGAGGTGGGATTAACCCTAATATAACACTATATTTCTAACAACGTGGTTGTAATGAAACCTAACTTTCTCACACGTGGCACTATAAGAAATGTCACACCCAACCCAGTCTTCAGTTGTAGTAACCACAGATCTGGCTAATGAAGAAAACTTCAAATATGTATGTAATACATATATAAATGAACATAAATACATATTAGATGTGTATACACGTTTTAGAATTATGAAAGGATTATGCTTTATAATCTTGGCTTTTAAATTGGGGTAGGTTGGCAGGCTTGTCCAGATGGTTTTGGGATTAATCAATAGATAATCTACAGAAAACTGAGATACTGCCACATAGAATTATATTTAATAGTATCATTAATTGTTACTCAGATCAACCATCAAGATTTGTGTGGGGAGGGAAAGGGAGGATTTGGGTGTGGCCAATCTGATGGGTAAAGAATGGCATAATTTTAAAACAATAGTCTTAATTTGTATTTATCTGACTAAGAGCAATGTTGGATATTCTTTCATATGCTCAAGGGCCATTTCAAAGCTCTAAGTTTTCTGTTTATATTTTTTTGTTTATTTGTTTGGAGCTCAAAGTGGGCCTTGGCATCAGGCTTGCAACACCTGCTATCTTACTGTTTCCATTTGCCTGGCAAATCTTTGTTCACCTCTTTATTTTTAGCCCCTTCAAAGGCTGCATTTTAAGAGTGTCTCTTGTGTACAGCGCATAGTTGAGTCTTTACTATATGAGCCAATTTGGAAGTCTTTAATAGGTAAGTTAGGCCCATCCAGTTGTTTTTTTTTTTTTAATAGCTCCCAGCAACCGCAAAATCTTGGGCTCAAGTGATCCACTTGCCTCAGCCTCCAGAGTAGCTGGGACTACAGGCGCCCGCCACAATGCCAGGCTGTTTTGTTAAAGACAGAGTCTCATTGCTCAGGTTGATCTCGAACTCCTGAGCTTAAGCAATCCACCTGCCTTGGTCTCCCAGAGTGCTGGGATTACAGGTATGAGCCGTTATTGACATACCTGCTAAGTTTGCTCTCAATCATATCTTACATTGTAATTGCTGAATGTGTTATATTTTCTGTATCTCTCTATTGGGGAGGGGCTTATAAGAAGCTTTGTATTTTTATTCTATTAATACTTTTTGTGGCAGCCTTAGTCCCATTTTTTCTTTCTCAGCCTGTTCCTAACTGTCTTTTCTAATTGACGCTGGTGCCCACCTACTACCTGTACAGCAGTCCTACTCTCTCCACTTTTCTCTTCCTTATCTTTCCACTTGCCTTGGATCTACTTTCTCAGTATATAACGTTGATGTGTCTTTCACCAATCCACAATCCAATCCTTATCTTAGTCTTAGCTCTGCAATTACTATGTGCAATGCTTTCTATCAGTCCTTCTGTTCCCAGAAATCTTTTGACTAAGTGAAACTCACCCTCCAATAAATTTCTCAGCAAGGGCACATGTGTACAGTATTCCAGAAATTTTAGCACATTCCAGACAGATTTTCCATGACCTTGCGACTTGAAGGGTGCCTTGTTTTTCCTTAGGTTTCTTAAAAATCACGTGCCCTACTGTTTCATTGGTTTACATGCCAATCTAATTCTCTCTCCCCTTTGTAAATTATTATTTTTTGTCTGAAGCCTCTGAGGACTATTTTTAATCTTTAAAATCTAATAATTTTATAAACCACGTGTCAAAGTTAATAATCTTTGGTCCATTTTCCTAAGTACCCCCCTGGCCCTTTCAATGTGTAGATCCAGTTCTTTTATTTGTAGAACTTTGTCTTGGATTAAAGTTTTATTTTTTCTTCTTCAGTTAAATCAGTAATTCCATTATTTGACCTCCTTTGCTGGCTTCCATTTCAACCTCCTTCTCTCTGATCCTTTTTGTTTTCTTTATCTCATTTCTTTCTCTTGGTTGTTTTCTTCTTTTATACACTTTATTAAGTTAAATTATTTGAATCTTTTCTCATTTAGGCCCCTTGTCATCTGTTCTTTATTACTGGATTTTCTTCTGTTTTACTGAATTTCATCAGCTCTCATTTCATTTTCTCCTATTTTCTTATTGGTTTTTCTACCTAGTTTTTGTATTTCTGATTCAGCATAATTTCCATATCCCCAGATGCTCATCAGAGAATACTGAATTAATACTAAATGTCATGTTAGAATTTTTGTCAGTGTCATGGTGGCAGAAAAACTTTGATTGTTAACTCCTGGCATCTATCAGTTGTTCCCTGTGGAGGCGGCCACTTGTTCCTGTTTCTGTTCATCCCATGAGCAGGTGCCTCGTTGAGAGCAGATTCTTCTGTCAGTTCAGCCCTTGTCTGTGCAGTTTCTTTCATGCATGTTGTTGGTGGGGCAGGGAGAAAAACGGTCTGTGTGTATCTTGCTCCCAATTTCTGCAAGATTATAATTTGTTATTTTATTTCCTCTTTTCTGCACTGCTTGTCTCCCAGGAGTCCCACCTCCTCTCTGTGTGTCTGAGCTTCTTCCCCTTGAAGCTCTGCTTCTCCACATTGCTCTGTGCACTTTCATGCCCCTCTCTGGAGACATTGTCATGGACGCCTAAGTCCCCATCAGTGTCCATTCTGGTTGGAAATTAACGCTTCATTTTCTCTTTGGGGGATGCCTTGGATATTTTTTTCTAAGTGCTCTATTCCCTTCCATCCTTTCCCCCTGATCTTTTAGGACTCATCTCCCCTAATTTCTGCATCCACTGGCTTGTGGGTCTGCTGCAGACCTGTGGTGGGCACAATTTTAGAATTTTTTTCTTCTACATATAGATAATTGGAAAATTACAGTTCCTCTAAAACACAGTTCCTCTCTTAATAATGTTGAAGATGGAGATTTATCACCACTATAAGAAAATTAGCAAACTAGTATGTCTTAAAAGCTCCCCAAGTGATTCTAATATGCAGCCAGGGCAGAGAACTTCTTGTTACACCACGATGTGCTTTTAATATGTTTTTAATATATTTTCTCAAAGGTTCCTTGGCTACCTGGCCATGACTGTGTTGTTTTTTCTCCTACCTGAGCCCTGTTACATTACAGGGCACTATTCTTCAGATCTCTGTCTCAAAAGTCTCTTTCATTCACCCACAGCAGAATCACCTGTAACCCTGGCCAAAAATAAAAAAAAAATAAAAAATGCAATTTCCTAGATTCCACCCTGGGCTCACAGAAATAATTGCTGGAGACCTAGGATTCTGCATTTTGAATAAATACACACACACACAATTGATCAATTCATGAAGGGTCATAAAAATCATTGCTTTGGATGCTGGTGGACCCTGAGTTTCTGCTCTCACTCTTCTACACAATGTCTAAATAATCGCAAACACATAGAAAGTATTTGTTATAATTTATATATGCACAACTTAAACCTAGACTTTTCTCCTGAGTTATGAGACCCTGATTCCTGTTTTTCTTTTAATAACATGCATCGTGATTATAAATGCAATGCATGTTAATTGTAGAAAATACACAATGTAGGAAGGAAAAGGATTTGTTCATAATCCTACCACCCACAGATAAATGCTGTTAATACTTTTGCATATAAACTGTCTTTGTTTGTTCAGGCTACTGTAACAAAATACCATAAACTGGGTGGCTTATAAATAACAGAAATTTATTTCCACAGTTCTGGAGACTGGGAAATCTAAAATCAAAATGCCAACAGTTTTGGTGCCTAGTGGGAGCCTATTTTCTGGTTTATACATGGTACCTTCTTGTGTGTTTTCACCTAACTAAAGGATGAGGAGGTCTCAGGTCTCTTTTATAAGGACACTAATCTTATGCATAAGGGCTCCACCCCTTTGAGTACCTAATCACTTCAAAGGGAAGTGGGCCTCCTAATATTGTCATCTTGGGGGTTAGGATTTCAGCATATGAATTTTAGGGGAACACAAACATCTTGACCATAACATAAGCTTTTTTGTATTTTTACATCATGAATTTACCTATTTGCTATTTTTTTTATCTTGTATTCCATTTCTTGTTTTTTCACTTGCTTTAACCATTTTAAAAATAGCTATTTTTAAAAAAATAACTTTATAATGATTGTAAGAGGCTATTTAATATCTTCTTTTGCATTTTTATTATAAATAATGTTTGGATCAGTATCTTTTGACTACAAGTCATTGTTTTTGTTTTTGATGAAATGCAGCTTAGCATTGCTTCAACAATGCAGAATTTTGAGTCAGGCTCTGCCTCTGAGTCTCAATTTCCTCCTTTGTAAAATTAGATAATAGTAGATCAAAAGATGATCATGGGGATTAAATTTACTAATGTATATAGGTTTAGAACAGTGCTTAATATGTAATAAGTGGTGTTTATATGTTAGCTACTCTAAGAGAAATCCCAAGAAGTAGAGAGGTGCTTTTAATTGTACCTTTTTATCCATAATACCAAAATGATTTTCAAAAAAGGATGTTCCACTCCCATCAGTTGTGGGTGTAAAAGTGTCCCCTTGAAGTACCACCAGGACTAAGAGGGACTTGGTTTATGTATCACCAAGTTGAAATAAAAAAAGGGAGACTAATTTGGGCCAAACCACACACACCATTTTCCTAGTAAGCTGATCACCTAGGGATGATTCTCTTGTAGAGGATTCTTGAAATGTGCCTGAGTCCATTCTCTTTTATTCCCTCTTCCTTCTTAAGGGCCTGCAGCAGTATAATGTTCTGCATATAGGAAAAATTGGTGTGCAAATAATTTATATAATCTTCTTGCTTGCAATATATATTTACTTTGTTGAACACATTCACAGATCAAATCAGAATATGAAGCTCCACTGTGGCTATTAAACTAACAAAAGTTATCCTCCGGCAACAAGCCAGCTCCGAAGCTAAGTGGCAGAAGCAGCATTTCATTTCTAACATTGCTCTATTTAGAAAGGTTTTAGTATAATCTCCAAATTAAATTACTTTCATAGCTCCTAATATTTCTTAGATAACCAAGTTTCCTTGGGCAACCTGTTTTATGTGTTCAGGGCATACAATTTGTAACTATCAGAAATGAAGTTCTTCCTAAGATGAAGGAATATTCCCCCCAAGCAAGGAACTTTTATTAATGATCCCAAACTTCCCTTCCTCAAGCTTTAAGATTATCAAAGCTGCTTTACATTGGTTTGTTTATTTTAAACAACTATTGAGTGCCTACTATATACACTCAATGCCAGAGACTGGGAATACAATGGTTTTAAAAGAGAAAAAAATAGTCCTACTCTCAAAACCTTACAAGTTAAGACCATTACCACCTCAAATAGTAGTTTAGACAGTGAAATTTTACTTTGCCATCTATTGGCAATTTGGGTAGGTCTCATTGGGGAATGTTAGTGCTGCATGCAGCATCAACTGAAGAATAGCAGATCTGTCTCTGAGATGGTTTATCATGTGGCTGGCAAGTAAGTGTAGGTGGGAGTTTGGCTTGGAGGCTTAGGTTCCTTCCCTATGGGACAGGCACATCTTCATGTAGTCTGGACTTCCTTATAGTGTGGTGCCTGGGTTCCCAGGCTAACCATCCCAAAGAGAGAGGCCAATCTGTATTGCCTCTTATGTCCTAGCCTCAGCGGTTTCATAACATCACTTCTGTGATACCCACTTGGTGCTGGCAGCCACAGAGGACTGCCCAAGTCATGGGGAGGGAACATAGACTCCATCTTCTGATAGGAAGAAAGGCCACAAACTTGTGGACATATTTTAAAGCCACCACATTAGGGCATGCATATATATTCTACTAGGAATAACTAAGGATAAATGGCCATTTCCCTCTCTTGATCTGTTGAGCTTAATTAGCAAAAAGACTGGGGCATACAAGGATGTGACTCAGCTCCCCAGTACAGGGCAATTTCTTTCTATATTTTTTATTCTGAACTCCGAGTTTCCAGTTGCCCGTTTAACATCTCCACAGGAATATTTAAAAGGCACCTCATGCTTAGCACATACAGCGGTAGAACTGGATATTTTGCCTCTAGCCTTTCATTTCTCAATAATGACTCCATTCTTCCACTTGCTTAAACCAAAATTCACAGTCTGTCGGTTATCCCATTGCCTCATTCCCATGTTTCCTTCTGTCTTTGATCAGCTGTCGTTATTTTGCTGATGCTTTTCCTGACCATGCTTGTTAAAACTAAACTCTCTCACTGCCTCTGCATGTCCTCTGCCCCTTTTATTTACCATTTTTCTCGTGGGCAGCACTGAACATATCATTGCCCTCCTCTCACTACCATGTAAATTTCATAAAAGCAAGATCATTTTTGTCTGTCTTGTTCCTAAGTGAATCCTTAGTGCTTAGACTAGTGTCACATGTGTGATGATTACTCAATGGGTATTTGATAGATGAGTAAATGAATTCAAGTTGGCACACTTAAACAGCTAACACAGAGTAAGGATAAGAGAGGCAGAGAAACAGGAGGAAAGAGAAGGAATTATGCAAATATTAGATAGAAACTAAAACAGCCAACACAGTTGTATATACAAGATCCATTCACAGACCAAATCGGTTTGAATATTCTTTATAGTATGTTGTCTGGGCCTATATGAAAGCCCTATGCTTATGGCAGTTTCTTGTGGTAGTTTCCCCAACGTGGAAATTGGGGAAACAGACTGGGAGAGCCTGGCAAAGAAAACAGGCTTCGGATAATTGTGGTAAATTGCCTCCATCGTTTTTACTCATTTTTCCAAACCAGAGGGTTTTAGCCATGGACAGCTTCTCTTTCACATTAAGCAATTGAGTCTCAACAATAAGAAAAGAAAAGCAACCATTTGATGAAAATTACATCTATTACTGAAGAATCGTCTTTCAGCTTGGAAATTATGATAAAAGCTTTGGTGAATTGCATGGAACCCTGAAATAGAGACAATAAGAAAGAGAAAAATTACAAACTCAAAGAAATAGTTCAATACTCCTGAACTCAGGAGGATTGAGCCAAAGGTACATACAGCATAGAATGTTTAATAAGTTTCAAATTAAAGCAAAACTCTCTTACAAGGAAAGGGACCTGAGAGCGATGACTTCCTGCAGACTACACCTTGCCAATTTCAACGTGTATTTATAATCATGCATCTGGTCATTCTCGGCTCATTTTAAACTCAACAGAGCTCTGCATATATGAAAAAGGCAAATTCTTCTTCAAACAGAAAGATAATCCAAAAAAATCACTTGACTCCCAGCAGAGAGCCTCAGTACTGTCCTCCCAGAACATTCCCTATATGTGGGACCTGGCCCAGTGACTATCCTCAAGTCTCAGACCATGTTTCTGGCTAAAGATTTTGTATTTCTATCTCCAAGAGGAGTGTATTACACTTGACTTTATGTCTGTCTTTAAAAAAAAAGAATGAAGTCCTCAGGCTCTGAAGCTACCTGCCTTACTAGAGTAAGGTGAGCAAAATTTCACCCAAATATTTAAGATCGAGAAATGTTAAAGGTGGAGGGATATTAGAGATAATTCAGATGGATCCCTTTATTTCAGAGTAGGAAACTAAGGCTCAGCAATGGGAGGTAAAGGACCAGCAGCCGAGGGTGGATTGAACAGTGCTGCTCAGGTCTTCCCACCTCTCACCATCAGTTGTCCCAGCACCCAATTCTTTCTCTTTTAGGGCTCCACATTAGGGTGTACAATAACCTTCCCTTAAAACAAAGTCTTAGCGCTGCCGAAACTTCCATGTCTCCCCATGCAGATCCCAGCTGCTGCCTCCCAGCCTCAACCAGGGTGTCGCTGCAGAATGCCCCTCTGTGGGATTAAGGACCATTCCTCCACAGCTTTTAGGGCAATTTCAGCAGGAGAGATGACACATATGTTAAAAGGAGCTAAAAAGTATCATTAGCTTTTCCTTTCAATTGCCACGTGAGATAATGGATGAGCTCCTTTTCAAAATGGTACGTTTGACTGTCAAAGCCAAATGGATGTTCAGTACCTCCAAGTGTGTAAATACATTATGCATAGCTTTCAGGTGATGTCAGAGGAAGAATAAATTCAAGGTGCTAATAAGGTAAAATAGAATGTCACCGCTCACTAGGCCACACAGAAGGGGACTAAGATAATTGTCCCACCTTCTTCTCATTTGGTGAAGTGCCCATCCCCAGCAGAGTTAACTAAGTAAGTGTGATTTCCTTGAGCTTTTGTTTCCCATCTTCACTGCAATGTGTAGCACAGCACGAGATTATTGAAGGGGCCAAGGAGGTCAGCTTGGGACTGGAAATTGCTCATTTACTGGAAGAAATAATATTACTAGCAATAAATCCTCTGATTTTTAACAGCTTTAACATCTAAAGGGCAAAAATTCAGGAAGAAAGAAGGAAGAGAAAATACAAATAGCATGGTAGTATTCTCCCACTCTTCTTTCAGAAGAAGGTCAAAGAGAGAATTTTTGTTGTCCCAGTTAAAGTAAAGCTGCAGGTGCACCGTTGATCTCACCATGTGCAGGAAAATGCCTTGGTCATCCTCTCCAGGTGGAGAGAGGTGCTGGGAAACATCCAAAGGTTAGAGGGAAATTTTCTCAGCAGTCACCTAGAAGGATAGAGAAAAAGACTTCCCACTGCTTCTGTCCAATGACCATTTCTATGGAAGCATGTGCTTTTTGTAAGGACAAAAGCAATTAGAATTCTCTCACTCCCTCAAAGGAGACCTATAGGGAATTTTTTTCTTTTTCCTGTCTTAAATAGTAGAGTAAATTCTAATATTAGAAAACTTTTGGAAGAAAAAAAAAAAAAAGAAAAAATCTGAAGATATTGGCCTGGGGAAATTTTTATGAAGAAGACTCCCCTGGCAATTGCAACAACAACAAAAATAAACAAATGGGACTTAATTAAACTGCAAAACTTCTGTACAGCTAAGGAAACAATAACCAAAGCAAACAGATAACATTCAAAATGGGAAAATATATTTGCATATTATGAATGAGACAGAAGCTTGATAACTAGCATCTACACAGAACTCAAAACAATCAACAAAAAGACCCAACAATCCCACATATCACTGGAATAGAGACATTACTAGAACCTTCTGTAAAGATGACAGACAGATGGCTAACAAACATAAAAAAGGCTCATCATCCCTAATCACCAGAGAAATGCAAATCAAAACCACCCTGAAATATCACCTAACCCCAGTGAGAATGGCCCATCTCACAGTTTCAAAGCTGCAAATGCTGGCATGGATGTGGAGAGAAGGGAACACTTTTACACTGTTGGTGGGACTGCAAACTAATACACCCTTTTTGGAAGGAAGTGTGGAGAATCCTCAAAGAACTCAAATTAGACATCCCATTTGATCTTGCAATCCCATTACTAGGCATTTACCCAGAAGGAAAAAAAAATCCTTTTATCATAAGGATATTTGCACTAGACTGTTTATCACAGTTCAATTTACAATCACCAAAATGTGGAAACAGTCTAAATGCCCACCACCAGGAATGGATTAACAAGCTGTGGTATATGTGTACCATGGAATACTATTCAGCAACTAAACAGGTGGAGACTTTACATCTTTTGTATTAACCTTGAGGTGAGAACTCATTCTTCTCAGTAAAACATCATAAGAATGGAGAAGCAAGAATCTGGTGTTCTCAATTCTAATACGAAGGCAGTAGATGAGCTAATACAAGGGTGAGGAGGAGGGGAATGAGCAAGTAGGGAGAGGGAAAGAAGGGTAGGAAGAGGGATCACAGTGTATGGCAAATCTCTTGGTTGTGGGACACAAATATAAGAAGGACTTTAGCTAACAAATGCAATGAATGTAACCTAATTCTTTGTACCCTCAATGAATCCCAAACAACAAAAATGAATTAAAATAAAAAGTAACAGGGGAATAGAGAGCAAGATAGCGGTAGAGTAACAGCTTCCCTGTATCAGGGCACCATGAGTCTTGGGAGATAAGACTCCAGGCATCTCTGGCTGGTGGGATCTGCCTATAATCATCCCTTTGAGGATACAGGGAGTCCACGAGAGACTTCTGGACCCCAAGAGGAAGACAAAAACAGTGGAAAACTGGCAAGTGGTCACATGTGTTCAATCGGTCTAATCCTGCCAGCAGCTTCCACAGGAACAGGAACTTAAAGAGCAAGAGGAAGTGAAAGGAAAATTAGGGCAAAGAAACAGATAAAAGAAATCACTCATGAGGAAAAATCAGCAGAGAACTCCAGGCAACATGAAGAGCAACCCCTCCAAGGGACCATGAGGTAGCTACTACAGAGGATTCCACCTATAAAGAAATATTAGGAATGACAGAAAGGGAATTTAGAATACACATGATGAAAACAATGTAGGAAATGATGGAAACAGTGAAGGAACTCTAATAAAGTGGAAAATAACCAAAAGGAAATCCAAAAACAGAATCAAATAACAGATGAACAATATGAAGAACATAGAAAGGATATAGCAGAGCTGAAGGAACTGAAACAGTCAATTAGGGAACTTAAAGATGCAATGGAAAGTATCAGCAACAGGTTAGACCATTCAGAAGAAAGAATTTCAGAGGTAGAGGACAAAGTTCTTGAGATAACTCAGATAATAAAAGAGGCAGAAAAGAAGAGAGAGAAAGCAGGTCGTTCACTGTCAGAATTAGGAGACTTTATGAAGTGTTCCACATACAAGTTATAGGAATCCCAGAAGGGGAAGAAGAATGCCCCCAGAGAAATGGAAGTCATACTAGAGAATATTATAAATGAAATTTGCCCAAATATCACCAAAGATTCTGACATGCTGCTTTCAGAGAGATATCGGACCCCAGGTCACCTCAACTCTAACAGAGCTTCTCCAAGACACATTGTGATAAACCTGTCCAAAGTCAAGACAAAAGAAAAGATTCTGCAAGCTGCCAGGAGTAAGCACCACTTGACCTACAGAGGCAAATCCATCAGAGTGACTGCAGACTTCTCTAATGAAACTTTTCAAGCAAGAAGACAATGGTTATCTACCTTTAATCTACTTAAAGAGAACAATTTTCAGCCCAGAATTCTGTACCCTGCTAAGCTAAGCTTTAAATTTGACAGAGAAATCAAATCATTTATGGATATACAAACATTGAGGAAATTTGCCACAACAAGACCAGCTCTACAGGAAATACTTCAACCTGTTCTACACACTGACCATCATAATGAATCAGCAGCAAAGTAAGAACTCAGAAATTAAAGGACAGAACTTAACTTCCGCACTAATGCAAAAGATAAAACTAAGCAATGGACTCTCACAATATAAGATGAATAGAATACTACCACACTTATCAATTATCTCAATAAATGTTAATGGCTTGAATTCCCCACTGAAGAGACATAGATTGGCTGACTGGATTAAAAAACACAAGCCATTCGTTTGCTGTCTGCAAGAAACACACCTGGCTTCAAAAGACAAATTAAAACTCTGAGTCAAGGGTTAGAAGACAATTTGTCAGGCAAATGGAATTCAGAAGAAAAGAGGAGTTACAATCTTATTTTCAGATACATGTGTATTTAAAGCAACTAAAGTCAAAAAAGACAAAGATGGTCACTTTATATTGATCAAGAGAAATATACAACAAGAAGATGTTTCAATTCTAAATATTTATGCACCCAATT